>MU004542.1:0-45443 GCA_010405375.1 Lophiostoma macrostomum CBS 122681
ATATAGGACGACAATATACAAGATAGAAATTAGGTTATTAGGTTACATAACGTGACAGGGGACTTGGCGCCTAACAGGTATCTATTACGAAAGCAGGCCTAAGGTAAGGGCCGGAAGGGCTACTTTCGTAAGAAAGAATCTAATTGGCTCTAGAATATAAAGAATAGAAGTATATAAGGATACTCTTCTATAGATAGTTCTAGCTCTTTATAGCCATTTATAAAATTATAGTCTAGCTCTTTTAGACTAAAGCCTTTACCTTATAAGTTACTTTACTACAATTTCTTACTTATTACTTAACCTTCTATAGTCGAGTTAAACCTTTAGTATCTATTATTATCTTATATATTGTTATTAACTAAATAATTATAGTTCTAACCTATCCCGAATCATAATATATAGGCTTTTAAATTTATATTTTTAGTAGGCCTAAAAAGTAAGCTTAATTCTATCTTTTTATTTAAGAATAGAAGTAATATATTATTAGAATATTTTATAATAATAGAATAGTTAGTATTACTAAGAGAAACTAACTAACTTAGTAGTTTAACTAACTTGGTAGTAGAATACGTTATAAGTAGTACTTACTAAAAGTCTATATTTCTTAACTATATACTCTAGAGGAGATATCTAAGCTTTAGCTAATTAATTGCTCTAAAGGTGTGTATAGTAAACACTAGACTACCGCTCGTTCGTAGCACCTTGTCCCGCGATCGTGTTGTACTTTGGGATGGTTCGCGCTCTAGCGCGTTGCACTGGTCGCCGAGAGGGGGAAAGCGCGATTCACCTCTTACGGGAAATCTTGGAACAACAATAGATCCAGGACGGTCCCGTCAAACATTGCATCTTCTTCATCATTCACTCAACAAGGAACCATGCTCCTCCTTCATTAAAAGGCTCTGCTACAAGCTGGACATCGATGGTGCTCGCCTCACTGATACGCCACACAATGCCATTACTCTCGAGGTAAGACAACAGTTGCCAGACCGAAAGCTTGTAAACACATTGGAGGAAGCTGAGTTTTTCAGGTAGGACAGGGTACTAGAGACAAAGTGCATGAATGTCTACTGCAAAGCAGGACGATTGGGTATTTCCCAGGACAAAATCAACGCCGCGCCCAGTATTGGAGGCTGTACATGTTCCAATATCCCATGGCTTCAAAATCAATCTCATGTATGCAACAAACTAACGCATCCGGCCACTATCCGACATGATGGTCGTCCATCCATTTTTCAAACTCTGATCCCTGCTCCAAAGGCGTCATATTCGGATCCGATTGCCACTGTTCCGGCTGATAGTCGTCGTGCGAATGCCCGGTCCCCAGTAGACTATTGACGCTGTCCTGGTCAAGGTCTCTCTCCAGC
Source organism: Lophiostoma macrostomum CBS 122681 (assembly GCA_010405375.1). NCBI lineage: Eukaryota > Fungi > Ascomycota > Dothideomycetes > Pleosporales > Lophiostomataceae > Lophiostoma > Lophiostoma macrostomum. The sequence goes on from MU004542.1 coordinate 1,365, forward strand.
ATGCTCATATGACCATTTCGGAACTCGGGGTGCGGGGCTATGGCTGGATCTAGCTCGTGCTGAGTGCCGTCGAAAGCCAGAAGCATGGGATCAACCTGGCCTTCGTCACCAAGCGGGGTGCCAGAATGCGATTGCAGTCGGTGCATCAAATCGGCGGCATTGCCTCCTGGTAGACCTAGCAGAGCATGCCCGGGTGAAAACTGCATTGACGACCCAGGAGTATCGACTCGTCGCATCCGCAGATCCTCCATGACAGCTGGCCCCAAGCCCATTGCAGGATGGACTGACGTCTGGTAATATTGATTGTACATATCGCTTTGCATCGGCATCGGCATCGGCCGCCCTTCGTTGGTCATATCCCAAGCCGACTTGTTCATCCCATGGCCGTTAGGTCCAAAGGATGGGTTGAAATAACCCGTGTTCATACTATTCGCAGGGTATCCGATACTCCTATCCATTCTTCTCGCCTTGATCCGGGTTCTGTTTCCAGGGTTCCATTCCGGATCCCCGTCAAGATCACTCGCTTCCTCGTCAGAGAACTCGCCTTTACGCTTTCGAGCTGGTGCGGCGGATGCTTTGCTCGGAGAGAACTTGTAAGATGGGTGGGCGTTCTGATGATTGATTCTCTCAATCTTTGCGTACTCGTTGTACAACTCGCGGATCTCTGGTGGTTCCAGAGGCCAGCTTTCCCCGGAGACTGATGATACAATCTGATGGTTGTTCTGTAGACACCATTGCTTGGTCCTGTCGGCGTACGCAGACCGATACAACATGAAAGAATTCATCGGCCGGGTGACGTAGCCGTTCCTCTTCTCAACCTCTTGTCGCCTCACTTCTGCGGAACGATTTACCCATTCCTCCATGTTTCGGACTGGTATGTTCGCCATGTCTTTTGTTAGGATGCTTAACGGTGCTGTCAATTTCGGTGTTTTCGGCTTCTCGCTTTTGCCCGCTTTGGCTTTCCTCGATTTCGGCGCCGCTTTTGGTCTTGGGTTTGGTTTTGGATTATCTGTGCCATGTGGTGAACCGGATGGCACAATAGTACGTCCACTTCTTGTTCGTCGATTTGCATCGTCGTGATCAATGGCTGACCGTGGTGTAGGTGGTGAGTTTGAGTAGAATGTCTGGTTATGCTGCTCGAAATCAGCATCTCTCAGTCGGTCCCATTCCTGCCTTAATCTACCCTACCTGCACTCCGTTGATTTGTCCATCTGGAAAGTATGCGTGACCTTGTCCATATCTATCCTACAAGCAATTAGTCAGTATGCGCCACTTTTGCAGTCTCACAGGGCCTCTTACATATTGAATGCCTAGTCCTAAGTCTGAACCCGAATGGCTATCATTATGCGTAGCGTGGAACGCATGTGCCTGGTGGTGGTGCTGCTGAATGGCGTCGTGAACGACTGGTTCTGGAGAGCCATACCCCGAGCTGTGAGGGAGCGACTCGTCAAAGGAGTAGCTTCGACCAACGTTGTACTGCGCAATGTGATGGAGGCCAGCGTGCAAATCATTGCCGACGTTGGGTGGTGTAGGTGGATGTCGTTGAACAAGAGTCTCAGACTTCATGGCGACGGAGCGCTATGATCTACGATACGGCCGGTGGTATGGTAGAGCCGATCTTCAGTACCGTGGCGGTCGATACCTAAGATTATGACTTAGGATGAAACGAACGGAATCGACGACGAGCGACGACCCAAAAGCAATTTCAACGCGCGATCAGAAAAATCACCGCTTCAGCTTGTGTCGAACACTGCTTGTTGCTGTGGGTACACGTGCTGGACTGTCTTCTATTGCTATTGCAAATGGCCAATGGTAATTGATGCCTACTCAAACGTTGGTTCTAATTGTTCATGTCAACAGGGCTCTACGCTTCAGTACTGCATAAAAATGGTTTGCTTTTGCGGCAACGATGCATAACAGTCTCAAAGGGATGGCTGACGAAGTTGTTGCACGTACCCGCTTTTCATCCGGTGAAATTCGTATTGCCGCGCAATTGATCTGGACAATTGGGAGAGACCGGTGTCAACCTCAGACAGAACGTGCTGTGTCTGAGATTTGGTGGTTTTGGCGCGTTTTCTTTGTGGAGGCAGCCACCGTGCAAACGTGAGGAGGCAAAATCGTCTGGCAGCGATTCTTTGTCTGATGAGGTGAGTCCCCAACGGGTATTTGTAGCGACTGCCAGGTCTCGAGGCCGTCTGCTAACGTAGGTCGTAGGGCATCTGGTCGCTGAAGACGGACAAAGAACACCGCATCCGTGATGGCCTCTGGGGCTTGCCACATTTGGCATTGCAGAGCCGCTTTTGGATCGAGCAAAGTCCGAAGCAGCGACCGAATGTACGCAGACGAGAGGCCTATCGTTCCAAGCCAATGTTAAGATGCTGCTGGGGCTGGTATGATTGAAAACGGCTACCATCTCTGTCGCGGCAGCAGAGCACCACCATCTCGTCTCTCCATCACCCATGCCCCGTGGATCCAAGCGTGGTAACATTACGAGGGATACCCAGCCGTGGCTGTCTGTCGATCTTGACACGCCGCCCAATGACGACCAGTAGTCATGCGGACTGTATACCTATCGAAGCAAGTTGCAGTGGCTTCAGCATCCACACCCGTTGGTGTGGGCGTACTGTTGCACAGAATCCCAGACCCACATTCCTCACGCTAATACCAGTTGCGGGCCACCCTACGTTCCGTTTGAAGCATGGCGTAGCTTACGCCTCAAAATTGAACACGGCCCGTCGGGCGCGGTACATTATGATTACCATGGATGGCAGTGGTCAAGGTGGCCCCAGCTTTCGTCTGGCAGCGGATAGCTACAGCACAGCGCGCGCAACCATCCCTGACAGCCACGCTTTACACCGGAACTACCAAACTTGGAGCTCATTCTCGATGAAGATTATGATATGATCAGGAACTTCCTAGGGCACTAGGGAAGGCAGCGCGTCGTAGTGAATGGTATTGATCACCTGTGTTGATGGGTCTGCACTTTCCATCACCCAAGGTTATTCGCTGAATCGCCGACGGTGCCAGACGCGACCCTGCACGCTCTGAAAAAATCATTGACATTTCAGGACTGTTCGTGTTGCCCTTCATTCTGGCGTATCTGTGAATCAAGGTCAGGACCAGGGCAGCAGACTAGGGTGTGGACCAGTGTTCCTGTGCCGTCGCATGCAGCATGCAGCAAAGCTCGGTTGCTTCCGGTCGATCATTCCAATCCGCGTCCGGGCTACGTCCCTGCCTCAGGAATGAGCGCTATAACCAGAATGAGATGACAACCAAACACCGTTGACGTTGTGTAACCTGGATGGGGAGCCGCAGCAACTGATTGGACTGACACAAGTGAGCACCGAGGGAGCAAGAGATTGTTTCCAAGATGAATCAGAGGATGTCGTTCGGTTTGGGCTGACCACGATGAGGAAATAAGTCTATATCCTTTCAGTGCAACGAACGGTACTCGAATCATGTCCCATGATACTTTACACTGATCGATCTGTAGTGCTACTAGCATGTTGGACAGGCGAACAGACCTCACTAGGATCCTGCGCAATGGTGTACAAGGTCACCACGATGGACGTCAAAAGTGTACCTTCACTGTCACCGTAGACCCGCAGCCTACCAGTCGACCTCTATCCACTGCAATCGCCCAGGGCTACTGTATATGACTTCCTGCCTCGTGCCCCCGTTTGAAACTTGACTGACCAGTCAAGTGTAGGCCATTCGATATGCTCCGCGGATGATGAGCTTGGTACCTTTCTTAGCGCCTCCCGCTTCACTCAACCCACTCAACCAACGTTTACAAGCGCAGAAGGTTCCTAATGATAGCCTCGGACGCGTGCGACAAGCCCTTTGCCCCAGATATCCGAACGTGCATGAATGTCAGCTGTCATCTGCATGAGCAGAGCGGATCGATGCCTGGGGTCCCAATTTTCGATCCATGGGCGCAAGGTGTTGCTGGACAGTATTCTACCGGACGCTAACCATATTCCTCTTCAAGTTTAGGAAAACGTAGCAGAACGGTACGCTAAGCTAGCTTAACGGTTGTTGTCGAAGATTTCTCTTGATTACTGTGTCTGCCATACTAGCACTACCTATTCCCACGGGAAAGACATGTTGACAGACATACATGTGCAAGACCAACTTGGATCGAAAGTCTGGGGTGACTTCCCAAGACGAAGTGCTTTGGGGGGGGAGGGGTTGCTCTGGGTTTGGTATAGTCGTATTGTAGTAAAGGTCCGGGCTGTCATTAACATGTGAGCGCTCTGGGCCATGAGGTACTTTTCCCCGCTTTTGTTAGCCACAGCGCTAAGATACGTACGCACATATCATCTGCAGGTGCGCATTAGTATCTACATAATACCAACACCACTTTTCATCAAGCTAATCAAGCGTGCAGGACCCCACGGCATCATTCTTACTTAGACACAGGCACCGACACCCCAAGGTCGAATCTCAAGAACAAAGGCTTGGTCCTCCGTTTTCCCCTACAATTTTCTGTCTCTGCGCGAAGGTCTATGTCGAAGAAGCTTTTATGTTATTACGCGGAACACAGATTTCGGCTTGACGTTTATTTACAGTACAATACGTTGCCTTCCTTGCTCGAAGTATGCTTCCGATTTGAGCAATCACTGTGAAGCCACTGCGGAGCATGAGCCTGCATGAGGAGAGCTCCGCCTCCAAACCACCCGTCCCCCGGCCTCGAGTCTCGGGCTCACAGCGACACTGTGCTCGCCAGCTAGCCTCCGTAATTATAGAGACGGTCCGCGCAGACGATGGACTCGCTACTTCTCCTATGGTAGCGTATTGGAGCCGCCACATTGGCATCGAACGCAACAGTCTCCTTTTGACTCTATGCTTACGCTGGTGTTAGGAACAGTGTTTCAGCAAGGGGCGCAAGCTTTTACTCTCCAAAACTTCTTTCCAGATGTCCCTCTGCTCTGCTACATAGTTGAATCTCCAACTGGACACTCTAACAACACTGGGAGTGAGGTTGAAGGTTGTAATGCGCTTTAACTGGATGGAGCTAGAAACCCAGGCTAAAGAGAGCTACAGGCATTAGTCTTACGCCACGTGACACCATCCTTCCCTCATCCAAGCTTGCCGCCTTCATGTCGGGCTCACAGGCACTAGTCTCATTCAGGCAGTATTCTGAGAGCTGCATCTTCAACACAATATGGTGGGCGTTCCCGGCAAGTCGAAAGGATGCGTGACTTGTAAGAAACGGCGCATCAAATGCGGTAAATGACACACCGACTTTCTCGACTGGTGATGATCTAGCTGACTTGGGTTGCTTGAAGACGAAGCTAAACCGACGTGCAAGAGATGCGAAAAAGCTGGCTACAAGTGCGGCGGCTACAGTTCAGGGGTTCTCTTCGTGAACAAGTCAACAGCCCCGTTCGCCGAGGACCGGAGTCAAACGTCAAACTCCATCCAATACATTAACAATGTTCCGGTCAAAGTTGTACCCAGGATGCGTACAGCTGAAGTTCCCCCCGAGTTGAGCCTTGTAGCGTTCCAGTCCGATATATGCACGTCTTTCATGCTCTCAAACTTCATTTGGAGGACTTATGGACACGGGTGGCTGGAGCCCGCGGCAGCGGATGTTGACTCGCTAGGTTCACGAGCAGTCAAGGCTCTTTCGAGTATATTCTTCGGCATATCACATTATCAGGAAGACATGCAACTGAAAGCCACTTTACAGTACGGCAAAGCGGTTAGTCTGCTTAGGCCAGCGCTCTCGGACCCAAGTAAACCCGGTATCGAAGCTCTAATAGTCCCCATTATGGTCATGTTAATGCATGCAGTAAGCTTGGTTTCATTACGCACTTGCGTATCGCTAACCTCACTTTCTCAGTCGTACGAAGAGGACCAGAGTGCGTCTGTCGCTCACCTCAGAGGTCTCATAACACTATTGCATATCGCTGGGCCCGCAAAATTCCAAAGTGGTGTGGTTCATAAAGCTTTTGAATCCGCGCGAGCCACACTAGCAAGTATTGCTCATTTTAAGCTAGTCTTCACCTAACAATGAACCAGACGACATCCCACCTCATTGCTCGTCGACGGCTGTTCCTCGAGCAGGACATCTGGAAAACGATACCATGGGCCATGCAAACGGCTCCTAAAAGCCAACAAAATCTCCTTGTTGATATACTCGTTCATATCCCCGGGTATCTGCAAGAAGATAACGATTTTCAACAAAAACCAAACCCAGTCGCTCAAGCATCACTCCTTTCCCGCGTCAAGTCTACGCTCTATGCTCTCCACAATTGGCGCTACGTAAGTGAACCCAGATTGCCGAGGACCTCTCAGCGGATGATCACAAGTATCACTCTAGTAGCTGAGAAGACGTCGTTGAGGTTTCTTCATACACCTGATCCTACCTAGTATCCGTCGCTAATCTAGAAACCACCACCTCAGGTCTGGGAAATGCTAAACCCAAACGCCGCTTATGAGACCATACCTCCAACCGTACCGTCACAACCACGCGTCGTTCCCCGCCGTCTGCACTTCGGCACCTACTCCCAAGCCGCCGAGATACTCCTATACAATGCAGTCCACATGTGGCTGATCGGCCTGCTGCTACGACTAGCACCAGACGACACGACGACCATCCTCAACACCGCCACAGCCGCCGCCCACGACGCAAACTTCCCTACCTCCTCCTTCCCGCGCGGCTGCCTCAGACTGCCCGATGACATCGCCTCGCTGCGCGACCCAGCCATCGAAATCGTGCGCGCCTTCGAGTTCCAGATGATGAATCCCGAAGCGAACCGCGAGTCCTCGCTCTTCTTTCTCTTCCCACTAGGCATTGCCTGGACGGTGCTTGAGCAGGAGCCCGAGTATCGGAGGTGGATCCGAGATATGCTTGATGAGAGGGAAGTGACGAAGGGGTATGCGATTGGGAGGAATGTTTGGTACGTACTCCGCTTCACAAGTAGAGAGTGCCACCGTCTTCTGGCGCTTAGAGCTCCAGCTAATCGGTGACAACAGGTTTGGACATTACTATATGCCAAAAGTGTTTGCGATCCGGCATAGTAGTGAGCCGATTCTTATCGGGGCTTGGAAGTGTCCGGGGTGTGGGAAGAGTGCTTGTAAGGGCGGCACTAATGCGCATGGAACTCTCCCTAAGGAGAATTGGCAGCCTATGCTGTCAGATAGTCGGTTTGAGGTTAGACGCGATTGATGTGACCTCTAAGTGGATAGGGTGCATATTCTCCTATGTTAGTACAGCGGCCAACAACTTCGTATTGGCACGTGATGATAGACAGCAAGAGCCGGTTCCTTCTATAGATTACTACATGGCGAAAAGAAGTGCAATGAACTACATGTATCATGAACGATCGCCACTTGAGAATTCATCGTCGGTCCAATCATGCCTTGTAAACCTTTTAGCCCTTTGATAACTTTTCCCACACCATAAGTGTGATCCTATTTGTGCGAGGGCTGCCCGCGATCCGTGTGGATCAGATTGCCATATCGTTCCTTCTCCTTAAGCATGATCGCAATGTCTCCCGGGTGAACAATCGTCATGACCACCATGACCGCCAACATCAAGACGGCATCGAAGACATACAAGAACACCTCGTGAGTGTATATATACCCATCGTACCCCATCAAGAACTCTACAACACGTATAATGCTCCGAAGCAGAATGAGCGTCGAGGTCGCGTAGAGTACATAGAGATGCTTCCTCCATTGTATGTGCTCCGGAAGGCTGCGAAGATGGGCGCGTGCTCGGAGTTGGTAGACGGCGGACACGGCGACGAAGAAACCAAAGAAGGCGAGCTGTGCGAAGAGGCCCCCAACGACAATGTTCTCGCCCCTTTTCGCCTTACTCGCGTCACCGTCGGCGGATGTGAAGATGGCAGCTCCGATGCCCTGCATGACGAAGGCGAGGATGTCGCCGCCTACAAACGTGATTGTGATCCAGGAAGGTCGAACAAGGGCGTAGCGTTGCCCGTCAGTGAGGATAATGATACGAGCCAGTATCATGTAGATGGAAGCTGCGAAAAGGACAGGTCCAAGGAGAAGCAGAAGCGTCTGAACGATGAAAGCTGTGCGGGAGGATATGTCATGAGCGGACACAATCCTAGCCGCGTAGCCTATAGTCTCGACTAGACTCTGTTAGCGGTTGCTACAGAATGTAGACAAGGACTAAACCTTACAAAGACCACCGATGATGAACGCGATCAGGAACCATGACCGCTTCTTGATCGTGTGCCATATGTGCAGCACGGAGCTAACAGCAAAGAGAGCCGTGAAGATTGCTGCAGCGGGAAGCGATGGGTCGTAATCGTAGTAGTCTCTTTGCACCATGGTGGGCAGCACTCGAGAGTCTAGAAGCCAAGAAACGACCAGGTTTTCAAGAGCGTCGCGTGGGTGAGGAGAAGGCCAAGGGAAAAGTGAGGAGAGTCCAAAGTGAAATATCGAACTTTTCAAAGGAAATTGCAAGCAAGAGAATATGTTGGATCTCTGTGGTCAAGATAAGCGCGGGATAGTGACTCACGGCTGGGTCGGAGGTGAAACGCAAGGACAGACAGATAGAGCAAAGAATAGGCTACGTCTGTTCGACAACAGCGGCATATAAGCCTTCCTTTATACTTTGGAAGCCTGGGCGGTGCCCTACCTTCTGTTACCAGTCTCCAGTGACCACCAATTTCCATTGTGGTGCACAGAGGTGACTCTGGGCACGCACGCGTCGTCATTTGGTCCCCGTCTGTGTTCAACAAGAGGCCCCGAACGGATCCGACGGTTGGCTACACCTAGTTTCTGCAGAAACTGCAGGGAAAACGAATGCAGGCGCTCCTTGACCCATTCTCGGCCGCTTCGGTTGTGGTGTAGGAGGCTTCGTATGCTGCAGAAGTGACAGGGTGCATACGAGGTTCGCCTAGCCAATCAGCACTGAATTAGGGCAAGTTCCTTGGCTCTACACAGCCTCCACGATACCTCGTACGTTCCTAACTCCCACTTATTGGCATAATTCGATAGCTCATTACATCGGTCTAGAGAATCACAGGCATTCTCTTTATCTGCATAAGTCTCGGTCTTGAGCAGACCGACCGTTAGCCTATATTTCATGCCGACACGCGGACGGAGGGCGGCGCACAACAAAACCCGTCTCGGATGCGGACCTTGCAAGAAAAGGCGAATCAAGGTGATTGATGATTTTTCTCATGTGAATTGTTATCGTCAAATTGCCTTTTGTAGACTTGTTTCCTAGGCCTAATCCATCGAGAAACGATGCTGTTCGATCTAACGTTGCAATAGTGCGACGAGAACTACCCATCGTGCCAGAATTGCGATAAGAGAAGTCTCACTTGTAGCTGGTATTATTACCATCGATAGTTTAAATGAGCTTGCTGACTGTTGCCCAGTAAGCCATCCTCTCTCATAGAACCCCAGCAAGTCAGATCATAGAGCAATGGCCAGGCTTCCTTGTATCTTGGAGCTCATGCTAATGTACTATTCCTGAAGTCTTGCTACTTGTACCTACATCCAGGCTTTCGAGTTTAGATATCCCTCGTCGAAGTAGTAGAGACGAGAATTTGCCAGAACATCATGAGGAGACCTCTCACTTGTCCGAGCCTTCTTTACAGGCCTCGGGCTCCGCTGCCAGTACGGCTCTTATACCTATCCCCTCAAGACTACCCCCAACCCTCCGACTGAAAGACGGTTGGGAGGACTTTAAAGATAAACTCACACCATATCATCGCCTCCTCTTCAACCATTACGAGTACACAACATGCTTCACGCTCGCAACAGACGGTCCTGCACAAACCGCCTGGCACTCCTCCGTCCTCGAGATGGCATCGGAGCACAAATACCTTGTCCCAAGCCTCCTCTCCGTAACCTCACTCCACCTCGCTCGACTGCACGATTCCAAAGAAGAGAAAGACCACATGCACAGCATAGCCGCGTCTCAAATGAACGAAGCCCTATCCCACTTCCGCGCCGATCTCGGCAAGATCCACGAAAGAAACGCCGCGGCGCTATTCGCGTGTTCGACACTGACTGCCGTCTACTTCTTCCGCACATCAACGCTCGAGTGGGAAGAGATTCGGGCTTCGATCGTGCCTGACACATGCATGAACGAGCTCCCCACACAACTCACAGACAAGATGATTCAGCCCTTCCTCAAAACGATCCGCGGTGTACGCGGCGTGATCAGCGTCCTCACGCCAGGCTACAACTGGGTCACAGGAGGCGACCTCTCGCCGCTGTGTACCCGGCCGTGGTGGCCCAAAGTCTTCATGCCGACCACCGAGCGAGCGTTGGACGAGGACAGGCGCCTCGCCGAGTTGGCGAAGCTCTGGAAGAACTCCGATCAGATTGACGCCACACAGTCCAAATGCCTGACGGAGGCGCTGATGTACCTCCGGCAAACCTTCGCGCTGGTCTCGCTCTTGACGGATCCTAGCGAGGACTACAACAATCCCCAGCACGACGATGCGATATCGTACTCTGTGGACGATACGTCCGTTGGGCTGCTGAAGGATCGCGCTGCTATCTTCCTCTGGGCGACGCAGATATCGAATGAGTTCGTTTCCATGGTCGAGCAGAGGAATCGCGAGGCCTTGGTGCTGGTCGCTCACTATGCTGTGCTTTTCGGTCGCATACGGAATGTATGGTGGATGGATGGCTTTGGTGCACAGACGATATGGGCGATCGCTATGGTTCTAGGCCGGGACGAACAGCACCTCATTGACTGGCCAGTACAGGCTGTCGGTGTGGATCTGGGCGTAGGCGGTCCCTCTTTGATAACGGAGACTGGATCATATGGTTGACTGGTTCGCTTGCACTCACGTCCATAGGAGCTTGTAGGCGAAGGAAAATGGCTCGACTCAGAGAGATAGTGTTTCTATAATGCGTGTGATAAGGAGGAGTGTGGTGGCGTGATTTCAAGTCTGGCGGTCTAAGTGAGGCGGAGTGAATAAATTGGGTTGTGTTCACAACACACGCCATAGAGGCCGGTTAACTTCTTCGTCCCTTTGGACATTTGTGACTTCAGTGGTAGACCAGCACGACCAACCGCGTTCCTTACAACATACATGACAGTTTTGAAATGGCATTCGCAGCGTACTATACATGAGCGGTGTGATGCGCAGCTGCTGTTGCGCTAGCTATAAGTCTGCTGAAATGAAAGCCTCCTTCGAGCCAAAATGCCCCTTCTATACAAGACTCCGATGTCCCCCTAAGAGAGGCCTGAGACAAAATGGGTATCCTGATCCTTATGTGTTCGCGTGTGCTCATGCACCATTTATGTGCGCATGCAGCCGTTTCTTCTAAATAATCCTTGTGCGAAGATGTTTCGTCATCCGGTGCCGCCGTGGGGAGGGCCAAGGGAGTCCCATCCTAGATTGATACTTTCCAGCATCTGGTTCCATGACCCTTCCGACATTGGAGTCATGCCGGTGCCGGCACCGGTGCCATTCCCCATCGTAGACATATCCCATTCGTTGCCCAAGAAGCCTTGTGAAAATGGATCGCTGACAACCCCTTGGTTATTGTAGAAGCCTCCCGCAAATAGGTTATCGCTTGTAAAGAAGGTGGAGTTCGAGTTGGTCGAGGTACTTTGTGGCAACGGCATTTGAGCTTGTGGATTTTTTGGCGAGTTTCCGAACCTTAGGTTCTGTGTCTCAACTCCTTGTTGCTGTGTAGCTGCTGGCGAATATGATAGCGAACTATGTGAGGTCGACCCTCCCCTAGATTGCGAGTTTGTAGTTGCAGGACTTGGTTGATCCACGCCTGCATCGTCCATTTCATGATCATCAGTCAGACCGAAACCCGTCGATGGGAATCTGTCCGGATTGCTTTGTCGGTCTCTTGTCGGGAGGTTGATCTGGCTGCTACCTTGTGAAGGCACGAAAGCTGGGGCGTTTTGTGTCTCCATGTTCAGGGATCCAGGTGCGAGATGGAATGGTGGCCCTGGGTTGTTGCCCGCATACTGGGTAGCTGAAGAACCCCCACCACCGAATTGATTCATGGGAGCTGTACCTGACTGCGATTCGCGGATCTCATATATAGGACTGCACGAGACGGTATCCCCATTGAGGGCTACCGCAGCCTAGTAAAGGAAAGTTAGCGTTATATGAGATGGCGTTTGCAAGGGCTGTTGTGTGTTTAAAACCATGAGGAATGTTCACGTACCGGCACATTAGGTGCTTCGTAGGGTTTTGGATTAAGGCCCAGTACACCAGCGCTCTCAAGGTCAAGGTCGAGCTGGACCAAGAATGACTCAGTGAGCGGGTTCTTTCGTCGAAGTGCCTGCATTGCTTGTAGAAGAAACTGCAACGAAGAGTTCATTTGTTGGTCGTTCGGTCTGGTCTTAAGGTATTGGACAAAGACTCGGGCTGCTACATAGACGCAGAATGATATGAACGGATTCATCTTACAGATAACAGGTTAGTGCTGATTACCACACCATACTGAACAATACCTACCGCAGATAAGTCCATATGGCTGATCATTCTCATGACAGAAGCAATCTCTGCAGCTGCTGTCACACAACGAATCTTGCTTTCGTTGCTAACACTGACTGGCAAGCGATATTTGTCAGCTTTGAATATTGCTGCTTGATGTAGGCAAATGGCGGAAGTATGTATGCTCATGTTGAGAAACACAACGTTAGGGTCAGGAAGTCCAGAGGGGAGGCGTAGAGCATCCGGCAGACCTAATGCCGTGTTGAGGAGAATGGTGTCAATTCCGCGATGTCGGGTCCAAAATCCGCCGTCAAGGTCGTCATCACGGTCATCAGCTCCGGGGCGATGCAGATGGAGCAGATTGCGACCAAAGAGGGCTGCTGTCAGAACGATTCCACCGAACGGTTGCAGGTTAGCCGCGCCGCCTGGACTCATTGCTTGCTCTAGGGAGCATGTGGGCATTGGTTTGCTCTTGTCGAATGCGTCCTCGCTAGCTGGCAGATTTGTTAAGACCTAGAGAGGGTCAGTGGGTGGCGAGTCCTTTGTATGTATTCAACGCTTACATCGCGTTCGTCAATAGTCATGGGCCATCCAGTCCCGATACTGGCATAGCGGTCAACACAAAATGCCATCCAAAAGGTCCTCCTCCTCTCCTCTCGCTCTGTCCAGTCTTTTGGTGGGGGCAGGCATTGCTTTACGTCTAGACCGACCCCATCCAGTCGATGGAGCTGCATCATCTGAGCGAAACGCACTGCCCGACCAGATGAGAGCCAAGCTCTGGGAAAGTACATCTGTTTGAATTCGTAGGTCGCCATCAGAATCCAAGCTTGACAGTGTGCAAGTGTGATGGTCGACTCGCCGTGGCCTTTCATCTCGTCCATCTGAGCATACTTTCTTGCTCTTTGATAGAAATGCTCATGTAAACCCTCGTATTTGTCCGTGACTGATGCAGCCAAAGTCCACATGATGTACCGGAGACAGATAGGCGGTCGCATGTGCGGCGCGAGGTTCATCGCGGCGAGAAATCGGGGCCTGTGCATGACCGGCAAGGATGGGTGGATCTTCGAAAAGTACAACTGATACCTGCACTACTATCAGTGTCAACAGGCACATTTGCCGGAACGTCCAGCTTACAGGTCATTCTGAACATCTTGTGGCGGTAGTGGTTCGTCCAGACCCAAGCCTATCATCTCCCAAGGGAAGTCGCCTTGCGCTGTGGGGGCGTTTGCTGATGTAGTCGTCTGGAAGGCATCAGGCGCCGGCGATATGCTCTCGAAGGGACCCTTCTCAGCTGCTGGTCCTGCCAGTCCTTGCTGCAACGTGCTCGCGACATAGGCGAAGGCTGCATCCTGACGAGGTGCATCTTTGTTCTGGTCGGCAGGGTCCTGGTTCTTCAGCAATGTCTCGACTTGTTCTGTATGAATGTGTCAGAACCTGTAGGCCTCGGATGGAGTCTCTATACATACGTAGTCGAGCTTCCAGCAGCTTTACATATCCTCTCTTCGGTCCGCTCTTCTTCCGCACCTCGTCATACGCACAGTCGTGCGCCAGCCGCTTGCAAGTCCCACACGTCGGTCTAGCACCGTCACATCGCAGCTTCCTCTTGCGACATAACACACAAGCTATCCGTTTCACTTTGTTAGCCCCATCATCCTTTTGGCCCTCCAGGGAGTTTGTCCGCGAGTTGTGCTGCGGGGAACCATCCGGGTGCTCGTTCGAGTCGGAGGGCTGTCGCGATAGATCGTTGAAGAAGGTCTCGTCGGGAGAATCTCCTTCTGGTGAGTTCGGCATGCTCAAGAATTAGCTCGCCAGCCAGGAGCTCAAAGTAGGATACGGTGTTTCTCCACGGGATACGAGTTGCCCCCGCGTAAGCAGATTTCTGGAAGAACAGATGGCCCGTCACAAGGCTTCAGTGGGAAAGAACATCGGGGTTTGGATTACGAAGTGGGTAGGGCGGGAGGACGTTGTCTAAGTGGAAGGGTTAGACAGAGCTTAGAGGGTGGTAGTCTATGTTGGTGCGCAATCAGGCATCATCCGCGGATACGAATAAACGAAATGCAAAGATGGGGCGGCGCACGACGCTGGTCAATGGTGGCCACGACGCACGTGTGGAGAGGGCAGTTGAACATCCGGACACGCCCGTTGTCAATCTGATTAAGATTTCAGCCCTCAGCCCTTTGCTAGCTCCTCCGCCGAGGTTCTTTCTCATGATGCACTGTCAGCATGCACTGCGCAACGTCGAGGGACGAATAATCTCGGATACCCCGTCGTCGGTAATACCGACCCACCGACTCAACGGCGCACGACAGCTGAGTGACGCAAAGCGCATTCAGCTCTTTCACGCTTGATGCTAAAGAGTCCCATCATCCGCAGATGAATGCAGTCGCCGTATGGAGACGCAAAGTCGACACGCGTTGGTGTTGAACACACTGGGGCCACCGGCTAGCCCGAAACTGCAATGGTTGCGACGCTGGTCCCTGTAGATTATTTGTAGCGATCGTAACAGACCGCCTTGTATATGTATGCATACCTGTTTGCGCGTCAAGTCCAACGGCTGAGGCGCTGCCAGCTACCAAGTGTGAGAGGTTATACGAGGCTTATGCACGCCGTACATGACAGAACGATGCGTCTATCGGGTGCGATCCCTCTCCGCTGCTGCTAAACGGTGATGCGCGTTGTATACCGTGCAAAGCAGGTTTGGACTGTCTTCGACTCTGACAACAGTAGCTCTATGTTTACATCTACCCAGAAGTAGAGCAGGAAGTCTATAGTACAAAGCAAGGTGGCCGTATATGTTACAATGCGGAGGAACCACGTCCGACTATCTTGGTCTGCGCTTGCCCTGGTTTCTTGGACGGTCCTTGACCAAGAACGTGTGCTTGTTTCTCTTGTGTCTCGTTTTGTATCCACCTTTCGCCTGTGCGCTTGTCAGTAACTGTGCGTTGCGGTCATGTATCTTCTTGTCTGCTTACCGGAGTGCCCCAAGGACTGACGGGGTGCACGTTACCCTTCGATTTACCTCGCCCACCACCGTGGGGATGGTCCGCTGCATGCTATTAGTGCACTGCTCCAGATACTCGTCAGTGTGAGCGGTATGTCCTTACCCGCGTTCATGGCAACACCTCGAACTTCAGGCCGCTTCCCAAGCCATCGAGCACGACCAGCTTTGCCGAGAGACGTGAAGTGCGACTGGGGATTGCTGGCTACGCCGATAGTACAGCATGCGTCTGGGCTGACCTTGCGAATTTCTCCGCTCTGGAGTCGCACTATAACGCTTGCGACATCGATGCCGCCGTTTGCCTTGTCCACTTCTTCCTTGTTCACCACTATGGCGTACGTTCCAGCGCTACGGCAGAACACGCCACCTCCCTTGGTCTTGGATCCCACATTGAACACCTGCGTTCCAAGTGGTACCATGCGAATCGGAAGGCAGTTCCCGCGGGAGGTTGTCTTTGCGGCGAGCATACCGGGATCTATGACACCCCCCATGCTCGCTATGAGATCCTGGGGGATTCCAGTTCTGTAACTCTGGACTTCATCGCCAGCCCTCATGCCATCGGCGGCAACAATGTATGATTTTTCTCCGTCCGCAACGCGGGTGATGAGCGCCAGGTGGGCGGTGCGATTCGGGTCGTACTCGATCCTGTCCACGATGTGCTTGCCTGGAAGATAGCGCTTGTAGTCCACGGTCCTTATCCTTCTCTTGTGCCCCCCGCCACGATGCCGCACTGTGACTCTGCCAGTGTTGTTCCTCCCACCGAGATGCTGGCCCTTCCTGGCAATGGTCAGTTTGATGAGCGGACGTCCCTTCCAGAGATGATCGTTGACTGGGCGCTTCAGGTGTCGAAGACCGGGCGTTCGCGGCTTGTATGTGCGCAGCGGAATGAACTTCTCTTTCCGGGTGCCCTGCTTCTCAAGCAGCTTGCCGTCCAGGGCGACTGCGGGCTGGAAAGCAGGCGGAGGAACGTGGTCGATGGCCGTGGCATAGGTGCGGGTCGCGGCCAGGACGGCTCTCCCGCAGCGCGCAGGCTGGAGGCGGCATATCTGGGGTTGCAGCATGCTTCACTGGTGGGTGCCGGCTGCCATTGATGGGGAGGCAACGGCGCAATCGATGCAGAGCAATGAGACGTGAGGTTGCTGGTGCTACTCGGAATTTCTTCGAGATGGACCGAAGCGGCCTAGCCGACACTCGCATCCCTGCCTCTGGGACGCGGCTTGACCTGGCAACCACTGCCACAGCGACGTGCGTGTGCGCCTGCCCTTCTGCTTCATGCCACCAGCACAACACCACCTGCAACTCCTCTCGCGCCTTTCGCACGCTGCCAAAAGCCCCTTCAACGCGTCTCCCACGTCCAGGCCGGCTGTCTGGCGCCCGCAGCATCTTTTCCGCGTCCGTTTCGGCAGTCTGCTAGGTAAGTGCTCTACGCGCTCTCGTTGGCCCACACCCCAGCCATCGACACGGCTTTCGCGCGCAACTGGCGCAACCCGTCCCCTTAGTCATCCGACAAGCCTGCTTTGCCAAAACAAACCCGCATCTACTTCACCTCCATCAACAACCACCTTGGACAGGCACCTGTCTCGCTCTCCCCTCTCCCATTCCTGTGCTCGCCGGAGCTGGACTTCTTCCTCGTCCTTGCCCATTGACGCAGCCTCTGCCTCTCCAAGGGCCCGTCTCCATCTGCACGTCATATCACCATCGCTGCCGCATATCCTAGAGCGTGTTCTGTGCTTCGGTACGCGCGAGCCCTCTTCGTCAAGTCTGTCGAACAGACTCTCGCGTCTCTGCCAGCATATTTTGCGTTGTTCCTGTTAGCCGCCACCCGTTTTGCACGCTATTGCACGCTCCGTGCGAACTCTACTGACGCCGTCGACAGTGCATCATAACGAGGTCCTGTTTACCCAACAGGCTTAATATATACTCGCATACCTCGTGGATTCAACATAGCATTGTCCAACATACCTAATATTCCTTGCGATGCCTCCAGCTGTACGTGCCCCGTTGTCATTCGATTCCAATGCCACCATCGCGTAGCATAGTGGGGTCGACGTGTTCTACGCGACTGCATCTAACATCCTCCAGCAGGCACGTTCCCTCCGGCAGAGGGCTGTCACGAACGAGAACGATGAGAATGCCGGCTCGACACGTCTGACGCGTGCGAAGACGGCGGCATTAGGAACCAACGAGATAGCATCAGAGGGTCCCAAGAAATCCCTACAGACGAAGAAGTCTACTGTTGCTCTGGGAGCCAACGGTGCTGCCCAGATAAAGAAACGGGGAGCTCTGGGAGACATCAGCAACGTCACCAAGAACGAGGGTCTCGGCGCCGGCGCGAAGAACGTCAAGGATGCAAAGAAGCCACTGGCTAGCAAGAGTGGGTTGGTGTCAAAGGCCGCCCACCCTACCAAGATTGAGAAGCCTTCGAGAGCAAATTCGACGCGTTCAGTGCTGCCACCGAAGGAGAAACACGCTGCATCATCCGATCGGAAGCGCGCGGCCCCCGGCTCAGGTATCGCCGTGCCCGCGACCAAGAAGCGACACACGTCCACCACGTCGAAGTCGTTGAAGCACGAGGATGTTGAAGAGGCGGAGAATGTTGCCCCCGTTGAGTCCAAAGCTGACGTCAGTGCTGCGAAGACGAAGGACCAGAAACATGAGCGAACCAAGTCCCAGATTGAGTTGGAGAGAGAGCCCATCACGGAGAACTGGAATGACCTCGACAAGGAAGACTTTGATGATCCATTGATGGTCTCGGAGTACGTGGTCGAGATTTTCGACTACTTGAAAGAGCTGGAAATCGCGACGATGGCCAACCCTGACTATATGGACAACCAAAACGAACTCGAGTGGAAGATGCGTGGCATCTTGGTTGACTGGTTGCTTGAGGTCCACACTAGATTCCGCCTGCTACCCGAGACCTTATTTCTCGCTGTCAACATCATCGACCGCTTCCTCTCCACCAAGATCGTCCAGCTCGATCGTCTGCAGTTGGTTGGTGTTACAGCTATGTTCATCGCTTCCAAGTATGAGGAGGTACTCTCTCCGCACGTTCAAAACTTCCGCCATGTCGCCGACGATGGGTTCACCGAGGATGAGATTCTGACCGCCGAGCGCTTCGTTCTTGCTGCCCTCAACTATGATCTTAGCTACCCCAACCCCATGAACTTCCTTCGCCGCATATCGAAAGCCGACAACTACGATATCCAGACACGCACTCTCGGAAAATATCTCTTGGAGATCAGCTGTCTCGACCACCGTTTCCTTGCACACCCACCTAGCCAAGTCGCTGCCGCTTCTATGTACTTGGCTCGGTTGGTGTTGAATCGGGGCGAATGGGTAAGTCTCACTGTCCTCTGTTCCGCGTAACACTCTAATGTCGAACAGGATGCCACCCTTGCACACTACTCTGGCTATACCGAAGAAGAGATACAACCTGTTCTCCAGCTCATGATTGACTATCTACATGGGCCAGTTCAACACGACGCCTTCTTCAAGAAGTATGCTAGCAAGAAGTTCTTGAAAGGTATTGCCAATCCGCTACGCATGCTCGCAACTCATTCTAACATTCTCCAGCATCCATCAATCTCCGTCGTTGGGCTAAAGAATATGTAGCTAGCTACGGCAACGAGCTGTCAGAGGAGAGCTCCACGTCGCGGTGATGGTCCCTAGTAGGATATATGACATCACTTGTCCCCCCGCGATGAAATCGTCTCAATGTCGACATCGGGCACAAGCCGCTGTATCGATGAACCGACTGCCGCGTATCTCACCAGCATATGACCTCCGACAATTCATTGTTTGCATCTTGGCCACCCGTGGACGGCGTTAATAAAAAGGAGATTGATTATTCGAGGGCTCCTGTGTTTCCTGCACCTGTTTGTGATTCTGATCTCCCAGGACGGAGTGGATGGCGTTCGAGCTCGGAGCCGTGGGACCATCTTTTTTCTCTTATCTTCATTTCTGAGACGGTTATGGATACGGGACGATAGCGCGAGGGAATGGTACACCAACAACGATGGTCAAGCTTGACGGCTATCAGTTCCTTGTGGCTTTGGCACACGTCATTGTATGAGTAGTGGAGGCTGGGATTAGGTCGGTGGGAGCTTGCTTCGCGCAGCATGTGCCACAATGGGAACCGTTTACGATTCGAGTGTCCTTGTATTGAGCGTCGCTGCTGTATCAATGCTTTCTCTGGGCGTGCGTATCTTTGACAAGTGTTCTGCTCTATATCACTGCACTGGACGTGGTTGATGACGTGTTTGTAGTACATTAGCGTTGGAATAAACACAGTACATTGTCCGTGGATCTATGCAATTGTGCAATTGATACTTCTTCTGGTGGCACCTCGAAATTTATCAATGTGAAGTTCGGTACCCTTTCATGTCCTGTGCGTGCAGTCTGACACGTTCAAACACGAATTTGTATCCCATTGCCGTGCGGTGTACTACACTTCTTGGCGCATCACGCTTTGCGGCGCGTCAGGCGTCGCGCAGCTCTGCGGTAAACAAGACGCCATGATCGACGTCAGCCGTCAGCCGAGGTTCACGACATGTGGCCCTAGCTTTTCAGATCGAGCTAAACCCCTTTGAGCCATGTAGATCTGTTGCGCAACCTCAAATTGGAGCTCACCATGCCCTGGTCTTCAACCCTTCTCATGCCCAGGTGACGAAATGACGAGTCTTTAGTCATATGATGAATGAACTAGACTTGCATTACCCGCCTGACGCGTGTCCGTTTTGTAATATCGCTGCTGCGTTTCCGGGGCCTGTATCTGTGTCACTTTCTGCTTCTACTTCTACTTTCTCTGCATCGACGTCGACGTCGACATCGATATCGAGTCCATTGTCAGAATCAATATCGGCAGCAGGAAATGATAGAGGAAAAGAGCTAGAGGCAGAGGAATCGGAAACGGAAACGGAAGGCCTACCATCAAGCATCCCCACCGAAACATCCAGCGATCCCGACAAAACAATCCCGAGCAGCTTCATCGTGCTCGCGAGCCGAGATGTCCTCGCTTTTCTGGATATCCTGCCTATGACGCGGGGACATTTGCTGGTTGCGAGTCGGCAGCATAGGGTCAAGGTTGCGGATCTAAGGGGGGATGAGGGGCGGGAGATGGGTATGTGTTCCCCCAGTATGTACATTTGGAGAGGAGAGAGGAGAGAGTGTGCTGATGGAGATGTGTGGAATAGGGTTCTGGTTACCGGTTTTGGCGAGGGTGGTGTGTCGGATTACGGGGGTGGAGGATTATAATATCGTGCAGAATAATGGTATGTCTCTCCATGTTATCCTCGTTTTTCTTCGCGAAGGAGCTTGTGCTGCGGGTATGGAGATTCATGTCCATCTGGTGACATACTTCTAAAATTACCGCAACAGTGTTCCCTGGGAGGCCCTAGACAGTACTATTGATTGGCTCCTTGATGGCCTACGGCCCTTTGCTACCACATACTAATATTCAAGCCAGGCGCCAGAGCAGCACAGGTAGTGCCTCACGTGCACTTCCACATCATCCCACGGCCGGAGACTAAACCGGAGATCAAGAGTAAGAGCTGGACAATGTTTGGCCGCGGGCAACGAGACGAACTAGACGACGAAGACGGAGCCAGCATAGCAGCGCAAATGCGGCAAGCTCTGCGAGAAGAAGTCGCAAAGGTGAACGCAGCACTGGGATCGAAACTTTGATTGTGGCTAGCCATATAGTACCAACAGCCACGTGTCTTGAATACATGTACAGTTGATATACATAATGCCCGACCGAATATCCATACAAAGTCTCCGATGTCCGTCTATTCCTTCTTTTCCTCTGCGGGCTTTTCCTTCTCTTCCATATCCATCCGCCGGCCTTCCATGGTGAAGTACAAGCTCTTGCTAGCCCCCTCCAAAGCGCCGGCAAGACTAGCACCCACACCTTGTAGCATGGCCACCAGTTGTGCTCTAAGCCCATCAATACCCCCTTCAATGCCACCAATCCATCGTGTGCCCTCTAGATCGAACACTTTCCCTTCCACCCGCGCACCCAACAGTATCATTTTCTGGAGTCCGGACTGCACGGCTGGCTCATGGTAATCCGGATTCGTCCTCCTCTTGGGCGCAGGGAAATCTGGCGATGGTGACAATATCGACAGGACAGTTTTCAGATGCTGAGGCGACACCGACGGGAACGCGACAACGGCCAGCGGGCCCGAAAGAAGCGGCTCCAGCTCTGACTTCAGTTTACGGTTCGAAGCTGCTTCGTGCGCGCGCCGCGACAAGCCGTGCGTGAACCTCTCATCGGCTGCGTCGTTACTAGTATTCGGGATCTGAGCGCTCGTCGGCGTCCGGGGATCCGTGGGATGCTGCGCATGATCCAGTGTCGTATCCTGCGGGTTGAAGAACTCGATGACGCGCAACGCGCTCGCGAAAATGCCCGTCTGTATCACCTGCAGCTTGATCTCTTCTGCGAACGGCTCTTGTCCGTTTTTGGCCCTTTCGGTATCGACCTTTTCGAGCGCGGAGGCGAGTTCGCGTCGTATGCTCATCAATTCAATGGCTTTTACATTGTTGTGTTGGAAGAGGAGGAGTAGTGGGGAGGAGCGGAGCAACGATTGGTATTGGCGATGTAGTTGGGATTTGCGGGTCTCGGGAGGCTTGTGCGAGGGCGGCTGGGTGGGCGGATAGCGGAGGATTGGAGGTGCGGAGCGGTATGTCTGTTCAATTGGCGGTGCTGGGGTTGTTGCGGTTGCGAGGGAAGCGTAGCCGTGGTGGATGGGGGAGCGAGGGCGCGAGATACGGACGCGCAGGGCCCGCGGCCGGAGGTGTATTCGCGGCGGCATGCTACGACAATCCGATTCAGATTTGCATCTATGAGAGAGCTTGGAATTGAGTATGCAACTTACGTGATATGTGGTTGTCGTGCAATTGGGAAGGCTTGAAGCGTTGTCTCGAAAGATTTCCGAGCGCGCCAAGAGCTTTCCGGCCAATGCTCCTTTCGCGCCTCAGATCGTCACTTGTACAACTCATGTGAACTTTCATTTCTCAAATCCAGTTTTCTTTTTATCTATTCTGCACGACTGCCACTTGATATATTTTGTGGTAGAGAACAATCACGACGTCGTCAATGACGGCGGCGGTATGGCATAGTATCCGTCGTTCAGGACTGCAGCAACTAAGAGCTCTTCAACATGCTCGCTTCTTGACCGTAAATGATTTACAATTTCTATGTGGTACTCATGATGCTGATGTCTACAACCAGACCAACACGCCAGTGCGGCTATCGAATTTCTGGGCACAGACAGGAGGCATCGCAAAACAAGATGGGGAACAAGGTACGTCTTACATCAGTCTCCCATCGACAGTGGCTAACACCTTCGAAGCTGACTCTCATAGTATGCTTGTCAGAGGCGGATACCTACGTCAAGTAAGATTCAGGTCCAGAAACAAACACCGAGCGCATATCTAATCACGTGCAGGCACACTCAGGAGTCTTTCACCTATTGCCCCTAGGCCTCAGAGTGCAAAACAAGCTAGAAAACCTGATAGACAAGCACATGACTTCTATTGGCGCCAGCAAGCTCTCGCTCTCATCTATCACAACCGAAGAATTATGGAAAGAAAGCGGCCGTTATTCGGCCAACTCAGAAATCCTCCGTCTGAAGGACCGCCGAGACTCTGGATTTCTGCTCTCTCCGACGCACGAGGAAGAGATCACATCTCTGGTGGCTGGAATGGTGCATTCCTACAAGGATCTACCTCTTCGTCTTTACCAAGTGGGCCGAAAATATCGCGATGAACGCCGGCCTCGAGGCGGACTGTTGCGGACGAAAGAGTTCTTGATGAAAGATCTTTACACGTTTGATTACACGGAAGAACAGGCCCTTGCAACATACCAAGCCACCAGGATAGCATACAACAACCTTTTCGACGAGTTAAAGATTCCGTATCTGGTGGCTGATGCGGACTCGGGGAATATGGGTGGCAAGCTTAGCCACGAGTACCATTTCGTGTCTCCCAAGGGTGAAGACAACGTATGGTCGTGCAGCTCGTGTGAGTATGTTGCCAACGAAGAGCTTGTAGAGAAGAGAATACCAGAAACCAACGCCAGCTCTGAGCAGACCGCAATGGTCTTCACAGGCATAAGCCAGGATCGAACAACCAAGATCGAAATCTACGTCCCATCAACACGAACACCAACTGGCAAAGGCACACCCGGTTGGGATCAAGTTCACGAATTCGTCAACCTTCATGCCGTCAAAAACACGAGCGTCGATCTGGACACTGGCATCGAGCCGCAAACCCTCCTGGAGCTGCTCCCCAAGACCACTAGTACCATCGCCATCTACGACATCCGCCTCCCGCAAGCCTCCTCCCAGCCCAAGTCCCTCGATCTGACTATCACTCGACCAGGAGATGCTTGTCCAAAGTGCGAGCACGGCAAACTAAACGTCCAGACTGCCATCGAAGTAGGCCACACTTTCCACCTCGGCACCCGCTACAGCACCCCGCTGAACGCCCTCGTTGCGGTCCCCGACAAAACGGAAAAGATGCCCATGCAGATGGGCTGCCACGGCATCGGTGTGTCGAGGCTGATCGGCGCCATCGCATCCATGCTTGCTGATGAGTCGGGCTTGAATTGGCCGCGTGCCATTGCACCGTTTGACGTTGTTGTCGTCGCAACGCCAGACGTACCCCAGGAAGATGTCGAGAGGGTGTCTAAACAACTGTACCATTCGGATGCGCTCGATGAGACTTCTGCCGGCCTTGATGTGGTGCTAGATGACCGCCCGATCAAGAGTCTAGGGTGGAAGCTCAGAGATGCGGATTTGATTGGGTATCCCGTCATTGTGGTGTTGGGCAGGGCGTGGAAGGCGAATGAAGAGGTCGAAGTGCAGTGTCGGAGATTGGGGTTCAAAGCTGAGATGGGGTTGAAGGGGTTGGGGGAACAGGTGCTGCAGCTGTTGAAGCAACTTTGAGGTTTTGCTACTGTATATATAAGCACTTCACTGTAAGACGAATGTAGAACATTGTAACATGTATAATGCCTATAGTGATCATTTCTTCATACGTCAATTCGACGAGGCCCATAGGGCCGGGGTATCATTTCGTACATCCTGCCCGAAAACCATTACCATGCGCAGAATTCACCTCAGCTTCCGCCTCTTGAAAACCTCCATCTCCAGCCCATCTTTCCCACCCTCCAGATCGCCGAGATACTTGCCAACCTTCTCGTCCTCATAGAACATCCTCCTCAACCGCTCATCCCGCTTCTTCTCAGCCCTAGCCCTCTTCTGAATCTTCCCCGCATCCAGCCTCTCCACGACCCTAGCTTTCGCCACTCCCCTCCCTTTCTCACCACCCTCCTCCGGCCCCTGCACCTGCACGCCTATACCATGCAGATCCCGCTTCTCCTTCGGCACAATCGGATACAACCTCCCCTCGCCCGTCGTCCCAAGCCCCTTCCGCGCATCCACATCAAAGCCATGCTTCTCCATGTACTTGAGCCCCATGCGCGACCTGTCGATGGCAGACGGCGTCGGCGTGCGCGGGAGGCTGAGCTGGTGCACCAGCGAGAGGTAGTGTGCGCGGCTGTCGGCTTCTTTTATGGGGTGGGCGCAGGTTGGACATGTGGGGTGGTCGGGCTCGGGGTTTGCTGCGCTGGAGGGGCAGACGATGGCGAGGTAGGCGTCGGCGATGGAGAGGGGCGTGGAGGAGGGTGGGGTTGGGGCGGAGGTGGAAGAGGATGCTGGAATGAAGTTTATGGGGTGTCGCCAGAGACCTTTGCCGAATGCGGGCTGGGAGGTGAAGGGCGCGGTGGAGATGTCGTCGTCGTCTTCGGGGTGGGGGTCTGTGGCCATGGGGGAGATGAGGAGATCGTAATGTGGGTTGGCTTCTTGGGGGAGATCGTGGTTTTAAGATCTCTGTCTGGGTGTGGGACTGCTTGTTCGCAGCAGGTATGAAACTTGTGAGGTTGTGTTACTCGGTTCGGAAACAAAGTAGGGTGTCGGTAGTGACAGTGAGGTTAGCTGGTGACTTTTGTGTCACGGCGGCGGATGGAATTGCCCAGGTGGAAGGCTACCGCGTTATCATGTGACTTATGACGCGGGGTTGGCGGAGGTCTGGCGCCGTTCGCTTGGCTTCGTGTGAATTAATTCCGACTCTCCTAGAATCGTGGGGCAACTACTTGGGTAGTACGCAACCAGCATGCCTATCCATATCCTCGCCCAGGGTATCTTCGAAGGCATCAGTACAGTACCGTTTGCGTGGACAGCACTCAAGGTTATACCATGTCTTGCTATCGTATACCTCCTGAAACGCTTCTTCAATGGCGTGGTCAACACCTCCGAGCGCAACATGCACTCAAAAGTGATCATGATGACAGTGGGTCTTTTCAACTATTCGATCATATGCAAAAGCTAATGTCTATACTCTAGGGAGCCACTTCGGGAATTGGAGCAGAAGTAGCCAAAGATCTTGCATCACGAGGCGCTCAACTCGTCCTCTTGACCCAGCAACCTTTGGGTGATCCTTTTTTCGTCGACTTTATCATGGACATGAGAACACAAACTGGCAACGAGCTCATCACGGCTGAATCCGTCGACCTCACATCGCTGCATAGTATCCGCAAGTTTGCGACGAAATGGGTAGACAACGCCCCACCACGACGTCTCGACATGATCATCCTCTGTGCGAACGTACGGACACCTTCCGGTGGGAAAGCAAGTTCTACAGAAGATGGACTCGAGTTGACATGGGGCCTGAACTACATGGCCAACTTCCACCTCCTGAGCATACTCAGTCCCGCACTCCGAGCACAACCCCCGGATCGCGACGTAAGGATCATATTCGGAACTTGTAGCTCTTATATGGGCGGTACACTACCGGACTTTGATGTAGCCCCGGGCAGCAAATCAAAGTCGAAATCTAAGAAAAACAGTCGATTAGCGTCAGCACCCATCGCTTTTACACCAGGGGAGGTGTATGCGACGTCCAAGCTCGCGCTCATGACGTTTGCGATTGCCTTTCAGAAGCATCTCTCTTCGTACGCGAGGCCAGACAAGAATCCCATGAACTCGAGAGTGCTCATAGTGGATCCGGGTTGGTCACGTACACCAGGAATGCGGAGGTTTCTCTCGTTTGGGAGTCTATGGGGTCTCGCATTATACTTGATCATGTGGCCCTTTTGGTGGCTGGTTCTGAAGAGTCCGGACCAAGGAGCGCAGACTTTTCTCTACGCAGCTATGGAAGCACAGTACGGAAGAGGACCAGGAGGTGTGTTCTTGAAGGAGTGCCGGGAGTTCAAGTACATGAAACCAGAAATCGAGGATGAAGACATACAAAAGAAGCTGTGGGAGACGAGCGAAGCTACTGTACAAAGTTTGGAGAAGGAAGGCGCGCAGCGGAGAGCGAACGAGAAGAAGGCGGAGGAGAACGGCAATCCGAAGGAGAAGAAGACGGCAGAAAGTAACGGGTTGCCCAAGCAAAGGAAGGGCAAATGAAGTGCTAGAGCTACAGCCACTCAAAATCACTGCACTACGTACAAAATAGACGGGGGTTGGACTATCCGACATATCTGCTGCGAGCCTTAACCTTATGCTGCGATCATTCGCGGGGTTCTAGAGGAGGAAAGACAGTACGTCGTATAGGGTCAGACACTCAAGGATGTGAAGGCACCCGGTGGACTTGGACAAATATCGATAGACTCGGATTAGAGCAACCCGGGGTTCAGAGATCACGCTACAGTACAATTCTCATCACAGCAACGGGACCGGAAATGGTTCTGCCAAGCTTGTCTCACCGCTTGGTACCTTGCGTATGAGGCTTGATGATGGTTGCAGGGATGGCGTTCTGGAGCCGCTCGGGCCAAGTTCCCATGGTAACTGGCGAACAGCCCACCAATCTGAAGCCGCCATGAGAGCCTTCGACCACGACAACACCGCTCATTCTCGATTGAGGCAGCCGCTGAATAGCTTTTGCATCACGCTCTCGTAGAGTTTTGAGACCTCGAAAGTTACTCGTGAAGCCAAGTCACGGTTGGAGAATCTCTCATTGCTGGGATTGTCTGTGTAAACACAGCCAGTAGCCAGTAAACATTCCGAAGCCCGCATTCCACCTTCCGTCTTCCACATGCACAAGCCGAAGGAGCGAGAGGGTGCTGCGTCACCTGGTCCGGCTTATATGTCGCCAGCACAAATGAGTAGGAAATTATGTCCCAGCATGACAATATTGTATTGATATTCGAGCAACAGCGAACTATTTGCACGATCTACGAACGAACCGGCCCTCCCGTCCTGTCGGCTCGCGACCACCGCCAGCACACTTCAACACATGGTCCAGCAGAGCTTCTGCGAAACTTGTCGAGACGCCTGCTGTCTCTCCGCTCTCCCATCCTACCTTCCAAGCTGCTGGTGTGGACGTCGACCAGGCTCCCCAAACCGCCCCACAGCCCCAAAGCAAGCCGCATCGACGGACCACATCCGAAATGAGCATAGACGAAATACTGGCAGCTGGAGCTGGTCGTCCGCTAGTCCAGCCGCCACGAGGCAGAGACATGACCACCTCTTCGACGGCACGCGACCGAACCCCCAGCATACAGTACCGAGAGAATGGGCGGCGTCAGGTTGAGCGCGAAGAGGCAAGAAAGCTCAGGCTTGCTATGGAAGAGCTGGATCTCAAGCAGAAAGAGGGCCTGTTTACTGCTGCACGCGATGAGGCCGCGGAGCTTGTGTGGAAGCACCGGAATCCCAATGCCCCGGAAAACAATCCCGATGCACCGTACGCATATCCGGGGCTCACAAGGAGAGGGAGCCACCAGCGAAGCCAAAGCCTAGGGAGAGGCGAGCAAGACCTGCAGCGTACCCAGTCAAAACTGAGGAAGCGAAACTCCATGGGCAGTGCTACGTCTGGTAGCCGGAGCAGCAGTCTGCAGAGTCGTCGGGCTGCTAGCGGATCGTCATCTGTCGAGGGCAATGCTGGCTTCAGTACGTCGCCCACCAAAGAGGTTTTCAAGGAGCTAGGGGCAACCGACACTCCAGCTCCCTTGCCCAAGGTGTCGTCGGTACCATCCGCGATTGCTGAGCGTCGAAGAAGCAGTGGCTCGAGGCGCAAAGCCAGTGGGAGTCTGTTCAAGAACCCAGAGGATCAGATCTACGAAGAGCCGGAGGAGGAGAACCCTGTGCCTGCACCCGCCGTTGCCAACCCTCCACCCCCAGCCAAACTGCCTTTGCAAGTCAGACGCAACCCCTTCAGCCGAGTACAATTTGCGAAGGACAACTATTTAGTAAGGGCGAATACGGATCCTGTCCTGGGATCGAAGCGTTTCGACCGATTCGAGATCCACAAGAACCCGCCTACTCAATCTCGCAATGCCGCGTACACCGCAAACCTTGCAGCGGCCAAACCTACTGAAGATGTCAAGTCAGATGTGGAGAACGACCCCGAAGTGAAGACGAAGGATGGCAAGGAAATACGCAGCGATGACATCCGAGCGGCTACTGGCTTCAAACTCAAAGACCGAAGTGCAAAATTGCCAACACCTACTGTCGTGTCCGACAAGCCTGGTCGTCCTATCGTATCTTTCCAGCAAGACTACAAGCCCAAGGAGATTGAACTAAAGCAGGAGGTCTCTTCTCACCCTGAACCGGTAAAGGAAGCCAGTCATGCAGAAGAGCCTCGCGGAACGCCTCAGGTAAGTCCGTACAGTGGATCACTCTTGGTATTGCATAGCGTCTATCGGCCTGCACTGGTCTCCCGAACTTAAGACTGACTTTAAACAGCAACCTCAACTAGATCAAGTGAGACCAGTTCGTCCACTATCCAAGGCAGCAACTGAACCTGTTCTACCAACGATCAACTTTCCTGGCGGAAGTTCGACGAGAGGTACGGCAGCGGCACCCCCTCCAATGCCTCAGATAAGCGTCAACGCAAGTTTTACTCCACCTTCAAGGACAAGCCGGTCACAATTGCCTACAATTAGCATCTATGAGGATCCTCCGGCGAGGCCACTCCCCAACGCTAGCACCTCAAGGAAAGTCAACACTCCTCAAAACACCACGCCACCCATACCAACAATAAACGTCTCCCAGACCCCTTCAGCGCGCTCTAAGCCATCTCCAGCGCCTCCCGTTCCGACGATCGCTGTCCAGGAAGCACCATCGATCTCAGTCAGTCCCGCCAACCGAGGCAGCGTGAAGGCTCCATCAATTTCAGTGAGCCCGATACCCACCATCTCGGTCAACAACTCGTCTACGCCAACCCCGAAAATAAAGACCCCGTCAATCTCCGTCACGCCATCAGTCCCCTCCATCAGTGTCAACGAACCCAGCGCGTCAACCCGACCACTGCCAAACCCCAAGAACCATTCATCAAGACCTTTCCCGAGAAACAACAGTGCACCCAACCGCTCTCACTGGACACCGACCTCCGTCCGTACCGGCGCACTTTGCACTCAATGCGCACTCCCGATCGCTGGCCGCATCGTCTCCGCCGCAGGATCCCGCTTCCACCCTGAGTGCTTCATGTGTCACCACTGCGGCGAGCACCTCGAATGCGTGGCATTCTACCCTGAGCCCGACAACAAGCATGCCGAACGTATTGCGCGTATCCAAGCCCGTCAACGGGGCGAAGATATCGAATTCCTTCCCACGCACCCAACCCATGCAGACATGATGCGACTCGAAGAAGAAGACGGCGACGAGTCCGCACGGTTCTACTGCCACCTCGACTTCCACGAGTTCTTCTCTCCCCGCTGCAAATCGTGCAAGACGCCCATCGAAGGCGAGGTGGTGGTGGCGTGTGGCGCCGAGTGGCACGTCGGCCACTTCTTCTGCGCGCAGTGCGGCGATCCGTTTGATTCCAGCACACCGTTTGTGGAGAAGGATGGGTATGCGTGGTGTGTGGGGTGTCACACGAATCGATATAGCGCCAAGTGTCGCAAGTGCAGGAAGCCGGTCACGGATACGGTTATTAAGGCGCTGGGGGTGGAGTGGCATGTGAGTTGCTTTTGCTGTGTGGTGAGTTCTGCCTTGCCCATTACCATGGTCATAAAAGTGCTAATGTGCTTGTTGTAGGAGTGCTCTGGTCCGTTTGAAGATGGACGGTACTTTTTGAGGGGCGATAGTCAGGACCCGGTTTGTGTGCGGTGCGAGGAGGTGAGGTTGAAGGCTTAGCTTGGCTTGAGCATTCATGGCACTATGTGCTTCCTCTTGAATAAGTGAGCTGGGTGAGACGGCAGGCTGGCTCTGCACCACAGACTTTCGAGGGAATGGGGTGGCGGTGGTAATGCTCGGAGACGTTTACGTTCAACTTGTGCTTTGGATGGACCTCGTCACGGCTTTGATGCATACACGCATACACGCACGCACGCATTGCATTGCATGGCATGGCATGGCAAAGGGAGAAAAGCATATACAGGCGTAGCAGTCCTGCTCTGCATGTCTTTTTGTACTTGTATTTGCGACTTTTGGGTTTTGGATTTTGGGTTTTGGGGGCATGGATGGCGTGGATTGGTTGGGTAGGCGTTTCTGGTCGGTCTGGATGGTGTGCAGTGTGTTCTTGTACGAGTACGAATACAAATAAAAATATACGTACAATCAAGAAATGGATGTGAGAATCAAGTCCCGGTGCGTTTGGTGAGGAGCGTGGAACTGGAATGATAGCATACCCATTGGCGCGGTTTGGATTTGGATTTGGATTTCTGTTTTCTGATACGAGGCCGTACGATACTATGTATCTCGAAATCTGGTGTCTTGAAGCAAATGGGGTCTGCGGAATAGAATGGGCTTGTGAGTTGTGAGAGTGAGAGTGTTTGGGGCTGCTTCGAAATATGAATATGGAGAAGAGAGGATGTTGGTGGAAGGAAGGTATATGTTGCTACCAGCTCAAGCTCCACTTATATCTGTGTAGTCAGATCAGGCTGAGAACATGTTCTGCCCTGTTCTGTTTCACGATGGTGGTAGGTTCATCAAAACGACCCAATGCGTGTACGGCACGCTCAATACGCGGATGCCATGGCGAGTACGTACGTGCTAACACACCTTGGCCGCATGACATAAACGTTGTAGAGATGCATAAATGGTTCACGAACGGGATGACTGTCCACTTCCCAGTCTCAACGTACGCTACGCTGAGTATTGAAAGAATGGAGTATTATTATCCACAGCCAAGGTTCCCACTTGCAGGTACCATTCGTTGCTGAACGAAGCGTTCGCTATCTATACCCTAGGCTTCGCGTTTCTACTTGTACAAGAATAGTGGTATCTCTGATTATCCCAAAGTATTGACTGATCGATCACTCAAGACACCAAACGCCTCGCTAATGTGAACGACGGATGCTGCTCAGCCACTCAGGCCCTAGATATTTCGAGGGCTGCGGACGTCTAGGACGGCGTTGCGTGGGGGGCTGGACTGCCTCTCTGCTCACGTCGATGCCGCCATCTGGAACCCTTTGAAGTTTACGAGGTCTTCCGGGTCCTCGCTTCTTCGGCATTTCGACTCCGTCTCCAATCGGCTCGCGGTTGCGGCCCGGAAGCGGTCTAGTTGTCTGCATATATTTTGGACCTCTGCGGACTTTATCTTTCTCGCTGACTTGGACGTCGGTTCTTGAAACATCGGCGGTACTCCTACTTCGCGATTAATTCATCAATCGCACAAAACAACATCTTGTACGTGGGCGATGCAAATCACCGATCTTCTTTATCCTTGGTCCGCCGCTGCCTCGTGCTCTTTTTGCCAGGCCCAGTGGTCATCTCATCCTCTTCTTCATCCCTGCCCTTTACTAAGTCGGTTTCCAATTGCCACTCTTCACGGTCGTACCAATCTTCCCCATCGCTCATTTCGCCCACGTGCGCTTCTGCTTTGGCCCACTTGAAGACCTCCTGCCGCATACGTTCGCCCTGTAGCATGCCGGTGTACAGGTCTGAACTTGTGCGGACAATCTCTTCTTGTTTCTGGATAAAGGCAAGGAGGAGAATGCGAGTATCTTCGGCTTCCGATGTTGGTAGTCCAAAGGCTCCATCGGGAAGCAAGTCGTTGGCGAAGCCGAAGAGGGGATGGATTGGGTTCACGGTGCTGGAAGGGGAAGAGGGAGGGGAGGGATCGGAAGCGGCTTGGGCACGGGCGCGAGTCGTCATGCGGTGCGCGGTATGCTGCGAGCTCGTGTCCGACGCGTCTTCAACTGTAGGGGCAGGCGGCCTATCGCCGTTCTCTTGCGGTGCATCCGTTGAGTCTGCATGGGCATCTCCATTTGAGGCTGGCTCGGAATGGCCGTTCTGCAGAGCTGCTGGTTCTGTGACTTCAGGAACACCATTACTCTGCACGGATTCGGGCTGAGCATCGCCCGTTTGGTTCGCTTCCCCCATGGTCACATCGTTACTGCTCGACGTTTCCTGTACGAAGCCGTTGTCTTGCACCGCGTCCCCATTCTGGGTCTGTGTCCTGGAGGCGTTGCTTCCATTCGTCCAGGGATCTTGCAGGTGATCAAGGCTTGGTAGGTCGTCCAGGCTACCAGGCACGAAGGGGGCATCGCCTAGGAATCTGGTGAACAGATCCTTGGTGCGCCAGAGCAAGTCTTTCTCCTTGCGGGAGATGACGCCAGCTTCGGCGGTCAAGTTTGTGAGGTGTTTCGAAGTGTAAGCCAGGCTGAGGGTTGGGTGGTTCGGCAGGTCGGCGGCGGACGTCATGGGCGCGAGCAATTCTGGTCAAAAGGTAAGCCCCATGCAGTCTCAACCACAAGAGACGATGGTTTCCGCACCTTCTAGCTTGATGTCGGCGTAGGGATCCTCTTCCACGACGGACAATTCGTCTTCGTCCTCGTAGTCGTCGGCGGGTTCGACAATGTCGCCATCTGGGTCGTAGCGCAGGGGATTGCGCTGCAGGATGTACCTCTGGTACCCGGCATGCTCGATGCGCTGGGATGAGTTAGCTTGAACCCTGAATGTGCTTGCAGAGTGGACCCGCCTTTTTGTATGGAGGAGGATCTGAGGCCGACTCTGGCTTCCCCGATCGCGTGTACTGGGCTTTGCGCTTCAGGCTGTGCAGGCGGTGGTTGTAGGGTGTGTCGCTCTCGTCTGAGTCGGACGCTGCTACCGTCAGTGGGTGTCGCGCGGGGCCAGAGAACTGCTCTCACAGTCGTCCTTCCGCAGGAGCCTGCGCTTCATGTTGAAGATGGTGTCCACGATCTGCTGCTGCTGGCCGGCCATGGCGACGGAGCGTGTGCGCTGCCCGCGCCAGAGGTTGGCAGAGAGGGCCGGGGGAGGGGTATGTGAGGATGGAGAAAGGAACTCTCTAGACGCGTGCTACGGATCTGGCGCACCAGATAGCGAGGGGCGCGGCGTGCTGCTCGAGCGGTGGGTACGCGGGAAGGGTGAGGGGAGCAGTTGGGGAAGGAATCGTGGGAGCTCCCCCAAAGAGTAATTGTAGCCAGCCAGCGGGCGCGTGCCGGAGTTGGCGTCGGCAATCTGCGCACTGTCTTCACCGATGCGCGGCATGCCGTCAGCGCCAGCAGCCAGCGCGCGCATCAACCCTGCCCGGACGAGCTGGCTGCATCAGCCAAATCAGCCTTGCTGTACAGGACCCTCTACTTCACTCCCTCAGCGCGACATCCATACTGTGTGCCCGCAAGCACCTCCAACCCTCCTGACCAGCTTGCTCTCCGGCGGCTTCATGGAGAGGTAGCTGGCGCCCGCCGCAATGGAGGCATATGCGCCCGAATACATCGTCCACGATCTCCCGCTGGTCGTGCTCTCAGGTCTCGACACCACCGAAGAGCCTGAAGCTCCAGCCCCCGTTCAAGATGTTCTGCCAGGCCGCGCGACGACCACAATTAGCTCCGAGATACCCCCCGTGACCGGCGAGCGCGCCCAGCAATTGCTGCAAGCCTTCCTGAGCGTGGCCGATGGCAGCAATGTGCCCTGGAACGGGCGGGGCGCAAACGGCAGGTCCAACATCGGCTTCAAGATACGGACAGTCGGGAGGGTAGGTCAGGAGAGCCTACTGTCTAACATGACTGGCGCGCATGCTCATAGAACTCCAGGACTTCAAGCTTCCCCCGAAGCGGGCTGATGCTCCATCCTCGTCTGGGACCTCTCCTCCGTCCAGCCCCACCTTTGCGCCATCCTGGACGCTGCACTCTCCTATATCGCCTCTGACGCCGGCCTCCTCTATATTCCCAGATGGTGTCATGACCCCAGCCTGGGCTGCGAAGCACCAGACCTACGTCCCATCCGTCTTCATATCCGTGTTTGCCTTTTCGTCAGATCGTGGCAGAAACAGCTTGAACGACAACCAGCTCAAGACAGATATCAATAAGATTAAGGGTCAGATCCAGAAGTCGGAGCATCGAACGAGATTCGTGGTGGTGCTTTTGACCGACAAGACAGTGCTTGAGGATCCTGATCTCGATGAACGGTTGGCTACAATCAGGCGAGCCACAGGCCTTGATCCGAAAAACACCTTGTTTCTCCAACCACCGAACCCTTCCGCGACCGAATTGAGGACGTTCGTGATAACTCTGGTGACCGCCGTACAGTCATTGTCCACCGAATACTACAGAGACCTCACAAAGCATGCGAGGAGGAAGCGGGCCAGGGGAGCAGTACCTCCCCCTACAGCTCTTCCGACACGAGGAGCTTCGCACCCTCTCACACATCCCGGCTGGAACGTGCGCTATGACTTCAAACTCGGCGTTTTTGCAGAGTTCCGTCAAGAGATGGAAACCGCGCAGAGGCATTATAACATTGCTTTAGATGGCATGTTTAGCTCGGAAGGATTGTTTGAAACTACAGCAAGCTGGTCCCCGACGTGGGATGATATACGATTGCTAGCCGACGTCATAGCGTTCCGCATCCTCCGCTGCCAAATAGGCTGGGTCAACGTACCGACTTCAGCAACTCAATTCTGGCTGAGGTACAAGAATAGGCTGAAGGACCTCTTGGATCGCCGGGGAAAAGGTTCATCAAATTACGGCTGGGAGGCCTGGGAGTCAAGATGGGCCGAGATCATGGCGCAGCTGATTCGAAGAGCAGACCTGCCAGTCTTTCAAATCCCACAGCCAAGCACAGGACCTGATTCGTTGGTTGATGGGGTGCACCCCAACTTCTGTCCTCCTGAAAAGCAGATACCAATTGGGGAGAGACTGCCACCCTGGGAGCTGCTCCATCACGCAGGCTACTGGTACAAGCTATCTGCTGATCATGCAAAGAGGCGCTTTATACTCGCTCGCGATATGCCTGAAGAAGATCGCACTCCTCCTGGCATGTCTCCTGCAACAAAGGTCTCAAATCGAAACCAAATATACGATCGATATCTCGTCCCAGAGCCACATCTCGAAATGCCCATCGAAGGCACCACCGGTGGCTTCAAACATTGGCAAGACATCGTACTGAAACTCGGCGAATCTATAATTGAATATGAAGCTCGCGGCCAGCTCCGCAAAGTCGAGCAACT
The DNA here is from genome assembly GCA_010405375.1 of Lophiostoma macrostomum CBS 122681. Taxonomy (NCBI): domain Eukaryota; kingdom Fungi; phylum Ascomycota; class Dothideomycetes; order Pleosporales; family Lophiostomataceae; genus Lophiostoma; species Lophiostoma macrostomum. The sequence goes on from MU004542.1 coordinate 37,191, forward strand.
GCAGCTCGAAGTATCTAGGACCCTGCTGCATGCTAAGAACTACAACCAGGCTTTCAAAGTTCTGAGACCACTCTGGGAGAACATGGCTTGGAGACGGGAAGGATGGTGGAATCTAGCCTCGGAGGTTGTTTGGGCGTTGCACGAGTGCGCTCTCCGCGTCCGTGACGCAGAGACATATGTCATCACGGAGTGGGAATTATATTCACCAGGTACGTCAGCATATGCCGTGTTAGATGCGTTGGTGAAGCACCAGGAGATGCATTTTGTGACCGCTCTGTGTGACATCCTCGTCTTCACCAACACAATCTTCCAAAGGCATCATGTCATGATGACTCAGACGTCTAGCCATCACTAACATCACCTAGTTTTTGCGGCTAAGACTAGGTATAGGCATGACCTGATGGCTTGCCTGACTTCTTTTCCCGATGACGAGGCCGCGGGCGGCAAGCATGATATCAGCATCAACACGAAAGATTTTGTATCATGTTGTACGTCAAATCTCCTTGTCTATTTGGGTAGCACTGACTTTCCAAGTATCTGTCACTTTCACTTTCTCGGAGGGAGAAGGCAATGTCGGCGAGCCTCTCCCGTCGCAGATCGCCGTCAGTTCCACCGCTAGGCACGGCTCGGCACCGATTACATTGTCCAATTTGACGTTTCGATTCAAAGGCTGTATGAGTGAAATACGGCTTTCTCATGAACAAGACGAAGCTAGGCAAGAGTCGGATTCAATCCTCTATGACTGTACGCTTGAAGAAACGGCAGAAGAGGCGCACAAGTCGCGATGGAGCGGCACATCCGACTTGACAATACATCCGGGGCAGTCAAAAATCTACAGTTTTCCTGTCATCTTTCGCGAAGCTGGCGACGTGGATGTTATCAGTGGCTTTTTCGAGATCAACAACGATTACTTCAGTCTCGTCTGTACAAACGATGTCCTTGAAACCGAGAGAAGACCAAGCTGGTGGCTCAAGTCAGGCTCCCAAGTGCGTTCGAAGTTCCTCAACAGAGACAGCGGAACAGCGATCAAAGTGTTGCCGAAGCCACCAAAGATGGAAATCAGCTTCCCAGATCTGCGCAACCAATACTACACGAATGAACCGATAACGGTCAACATAGAGGTCCTAAACAAGGAGGAAGAGGACACCGAGGCCGTACTCGAGGTGCGCTTACTGGGGCGATCAAGAGACACACTTGGGTTCTCCTGGGTAGGCCGCGATCTTGCATCACCAATGAAGGAGGAACCACCGTTGGTGGACGGGTCAGCTGATGTTGATCTCCCGGGTCACCTTGTTGGTCGACTGGGCCAAGGTGCAAAGACAATAGAGAGGATCCAGTTTACTGCGCCCTCCGAACCTGCAGATTACGCTCTGGAAGTGAAGGTGCTATACCATCTCTTGAGCGATCGCGACATTCCCATTTCGAAGACGATGATCACTGATCTTGTCTTTAACGCACCGTTCGAAGCTAGCTACGACATACATCCTCGTGTACATCCTGACGAATGGCCGAGCTACTTTAAGCTCGACGAGCCCAAGGACGCGGACAGTACCGCGGCTCAAGGAGTTGCACAGAAGTGGTATCTGAGAGCGAAAATTGCCTCCTTTGCCGACGAAACTTTGGTGGTCAAGGACTTGGACATTGACATTCATGCCATTCACGGCGGAGCCACCTGCGACATAACCAAGGAGTTTCCGCTTGAAGACGTACCCATGGATCCGGAAGACCTCATCGAGCGATCCTTCAACATTGACTGCCGCAAGCTGAATCTCGAAGAGCGACGTGCGACTGCATTAGACCTCGGCCTCCATATCACTTGGCAGCGCTCTGGGTCTGTCTCCAACCCAACGGTGTCATCCTCGCTCGTGATTCCACACATCAACTTCCCCTCCAGCGAACCCCGCGTGCTCGCCCGCGCTCTCCGCTCCGCCTCCGTGCCAGGTCTTATCCACATGGATTACTACATCGAGAACCCGACCCTGCACCTCCTGACCTTTGAGCTGAATATGGAGGCCAGCGAGGAGTTTGGGTTTAGTGGACCCAAGTTGAGAAATTTGCAAGTGCTGCCCATGAGCAGGCAGAGTGTGAGGTATAATCTACTGCCGCTGGTCAAAGGGACTTGGATCACGCCACAATTGAGGGTTGTCGATCGGTACTTTAACAAGAGTTTGAAGGTGATTGCGACCGAGGGGTTGAAGACGGACAAGAAGGGAGTTGGGGTCTGGGTGCATGATGACGAGGTGCCTGTGAAGGATGGCTAAGACAAGCAGGCGGTGCTCCTTGTTCTGTATTGGACCTAGGATCTCTTCACTGGGCACAAGATAGCTTTAGCATCTGATGATAGACACTATATGGCATTGCTCGTACGTCTACAGTCGCAATGGGCGTGTCGGAACAAAGTACAGCCTATTATCTTGCTCTTGAGTTCAAACAGTTTCGGAAACACTTTAGAGAACCTTGGCTTTGTCTGGTGGACATGTTGTCGTCCTGTTTTGATTGGGTGATAGCTATATCGTTGCCAAAGACACAAGAAAGCTCACATCGCGTAAAGCTTCCCCAAATACACCTCCGACATGCCTCGGCTCATCTCTCCACCCCGCCTCCCCAGCTCTCCAAACTCCGCACACCTCCGCGGTACATACACGCCTCGTCTTCTCCCACATCCAACAATTCAACCTCACAATCTCATTCCCTAAGCTCTCATCACCATCCAGTATTGCGGACTGATACACGCATCTACACGAAAGAGCTACAACCCCTAGTCCCACGTTCACCATGCCAGCAATGGCAAAACCCAAACAGCAACAGCCGCTCAGCAAAGAGCTGTCAGAAGGCATCCCCGACGCGGGGACGTTTGAAGATATACCGAGAATCAAGACCGTGGCTGGGGACTCGGTCGGGCAGTGAGTATGCCATCCAAGCCATCCACACCACCCTCCCTAAACTCCTATGCCATCCACGCTTCCACCCTTCATACATCAAGGACAAGAAACCGACTGACCCTCCACCTCTCCACCCCCAGACGCGTCCAATCCAAAGTAATCATAATAACCGGCTGCAACTCGCCCCTGGGCATCGGCCGCGCCTCAGCGCACCAATTCGCCCGCAACGGCGCCCGCGCAATCTACCTCTGCGACTTCACCTCCACGCACCTCGCCGTGCACGCCCGCGAACTCACCAGCTTGTACCCCACCGTCTCGATCCACACGCGCGTCTTCGACGCCGCCGACGAGGCCTCCGTGGCCACCGTCTGCGCCTCCGCGCTCGACACGTACGGGCGTCTGGACGTCTTCTTCGCGAACGCGGGGACCAGCTCCGCGAAGCTGTTCTGGGACGAGGACAGCGCGGGCTTCATGCAGATGCTGCGCGTGAACACGCTGAGTGTATTTCTCGCAGCGAAATATGCGAGCCGCGCGATGCTGAGGACGGGCGCTGGGAAGGCGTACCCGGGCGGTGCGATTATCGGGACGGCGTCGGTGGCGGGGCTGCGGTCGAATGCGGGGCCGTCGGATTACTCGGCGAGTAAGGCGGCCGTGGTCAGTCTGATGCAGACGTGTGCGTATCAGCTCGCGGGTACGGGCATTAGGTGTAATGCGGTTTGTCCGGGGTTGATTGAGACGGGTATGACGGCGGCGACGTATGAGGCGGCGAGGAAGCGGGGGAGTGAGGCGAAGATTGGACAGTTGAATCCGTTGAGGAGGGGCGGCTTGCCGGATGAGATTGCGCGGGTTGTGCTGTTTCTAGGGAGCGATGAGGCGAGTTATGTGAATGGGCAGGCGTGGGCGGTGGATGCTGGGTTGAGTGCGGGACATCCGTTCGTACCAGGGAAGCTAGCTTGATGGAGGGATGATGGGAGGGCGTCAAGGATAGTTGATGGTGTAAGAGGGAGTCGAGGGAGAGGCTGGAGCTTCTCTTTCGGAAGTGCTTTCTTGTATGATAGTTCAAAAGTAATTTGAGCACTATATGCCAATCCTACAAGTACGGTGCAGCTAGAACCGTGTTGCTCTCTAAAAGAGGAAGCATACTGTATGAGTTCCTCGCGCGTGGCAGGTCCTCCGTGAAGAATGCGGGTGGCGGAGATGGGCGTTGTGGGCTGCGTGTGCCTTCACAGTCGCAAAAACAAAACATACAACAGCACCGAATTCACTACTGCTCACGCGCGTAACTACTGCCGGGCCGCTTTCCAGATTCACTTGATTGAGCAGACGGGGAATCGTGTTGCCTGGAAGCTATGGTCGTATGTGGTGGGTATTGCTTTCACTGTGTTATATAGAGTGAAAGACCGCCGACGACGTACTCCAAAGGACGGTGAGGATGGGAAATACATCCTCACTGTGAGCGCTAGAGGAAGCCGACGCGAACAACGAGTTGGACTCCATGCAGGCGTTTGGGCGCATCGGTGGTGTGGTGGTGCTGCAGCATTATGCGCCAGCGCTCCCGAATGCGCGCCCAGCTGGGCAGGGACGATATCGAGATGCAAGCGGGTAAGAACGCAGGGCTGCCAGACAATGATGACCGAATCACCCGCCACCAGAGGTACTCTCAAGGAGTGCAATGAGGACGGCCGACGATTTTCGCCCACTCAGATTCGTTACACTTGGTAAAGCCGGTCTCGGGTACTTTTGTTGTTCATCCAGATGTTCATCTTCCTCTTCCCCTGCCTCGACCCCTTCCTCTTCCACCTCCCTTGCCCCTCGGAGCTCTGCCAGTCCTTTCGTACAGCTTCTCTTCCGAGAAGGCCGCTTCGGCGACCCTGATATAACTAGGAACTCCATTATCCACGACCGCAAGGACAACGTTCCTCTGTCCATGTTTCAACTTCTTATACAGATTGTCGGTCGCCTTGGGCGGATCGTGCGGGGTTGTTACCAGGAGATCGTTCAACTGCGCAGCTGTAGGCACAGACGACTCCCGCGCGTTGATGACAGCTATCCGGAAGTCAGGCGGTCCGCGATTCGACTTCTTGAACGAACCACCAGTCTTGTAGACATCGAAATGGACGCGGAATGGGTTCGACGGGTCGCTTTCGAGCATGAAGGTCGGTGGTGCGCCACGGTCCTGCGTCGGTATGATCTGTAGCAAGCGATATATATCCGCATAGCTTCTGTATAGTCCAGGTTTGACGAGCGGTCCGAAGCGAAGATTCTCTGTGGGTACTTGCGTGTTTACGCCTACAGAGCTTATTCTACGCCATATCTCGGCGAAGAAGCGCGTCCAGTACCCTGGCTTTGCATTTCCGCCTTTTTTTGATCCAGTGGCAGGGAGTTGCAGCGCCGCTCTATCATCGTCCCAGCTCCCTGTTCGGTAGACGTTGTATCCCGATCTCTTCAACCCGGCGTACACATTGTACATCTCCAGCGTCAGCTTCCCACCCACACCCGCCTCAAACCCAATGAATGCCGCATAAGCACCCTGCAGGCTCATCGGCGCGCCGTCCTCCATCGTGAACTTGTAGTCGCTGTCTTTCTCTTCTTCGGACGGCTTAGGCGGCCACCGACAGTCCAGACTGCCCCGCTCGAGCAGGAACAGTACTTCCTCAGGCAGTAGCCACTCTTTCCCGCCCTTTGCCCGACCCATGGTAAGGAAGTGCTGTGTCTTGACCTTGTCTACATATGCCATATTGCTCTCTGGGTGGTACATGGCCAGAATGCGGTTCTTCTCCGTATGTACTCTAGTCCACGAGAGAACGCCGTGCATAGCCTGGCGCGAGGCCTCTAGGGTGTCGAGTTGCAGCTGAGTCTCGTGCGATTCAAAGTCCTTGGTTCCGCGTTTGGGGAGCGAGAGCGCGCCATTTGCGTCGGATGATAGCTTGTCGAGAAAAAGGAAATCTTGGGTTTCATCGGAGAGGTCGATGTCGGCGGGCTCAGGGCCACGTAGGTGAGAGAGCTCCTCGTCTTCGTCTGCCATGTTTGCGTGGTGGTGAGGTTGGGTTGGGAAGTCTGCGTAGTGAGGTGGGATGCGTCAGTGGAGCTTGGACAAGGTCTCGCGAAAAACTTCCCCGCGTGAGAGAGCGATGTAGATATTTTGGTGCGCACGTCAGGCCTCGAATTGCGAATATTATTTACACAGATCGTATGCGTATTAATCGAGGATTGAACAAGTGAGCCCTAAGTAGTGTTCAGTGCGCATGTTGGGTAGATCTGACTGCTGGAAGCACCGAGGACTCAAACTTCCTATTCGGGCAACTATCAAAAGTATTGATTGTAGCAAACTGCTCGCCAACCGTTCGTCAACTGCTCGCCAACCGTTGGTGAATGTGGCGACTGTCAGACAGCACCAATGGTAGATAAGACATCATTTCGCACGTGCTCGGGAAGTTCTTGGCCGCATGCGTCAGTCGTGTGTTCCAACAACCAAATAGCTGCGAAAATTACTTTCACATGCCTCTAGAGCTACTTTTGTATGGGGAGCCAGATGCATAGACTGACAACCTGTTCATCGAGTGTACCCAAATGTGGTCTAGAATTTACCTGCAGTTTTCACCATGCAATGCTCGCGTGACCTTAGTATTCCGACAAAATAACGTGTGCGGAGCATCTGGAGCTCTTAACTAGAGTCCAGGTGTCCGGGCCCATCTCTGCAAGGGCAAATTCTAGAACGTCGAGTCTAATCATGCAACTTATGGAATTTTCTTGAATTCTCTTGTTGCCAGATCGAAACCAGCTACTGTGATCATCCAGGACCATAGCTTGCATGGGAGATAGTATCGAAAATGCTTGAGAGAAGACAACTGACTGACTCACGCACTTGAGGGTCTTAGAGGCACTGTTCAGTGAAGACAGATCTCATATGGTAGTGAGCTTCCAACCCCAGGATCGAGATCAATACGCTTGACGAGCCAAGAGCAAAGCGTGGGGTGAGCGTCGGTCGTCGTCAGGCTCAGTATGACAGTCGGGTACGGAGACCTGCTGGTTCCCAGGAAAGTGTATCCCGGAGCTGATCCACTACTGCAAGGGCTCCAAGGCGATAACACGCATGTTTCCAGGGTCAACTCCTCCACACCAAGCTATCTGGAGTCGTGTGAACATCGCATGCCCAGCAGCTAGAGACCTCCCCATGGGGCTATTACGAACAGGTTTACGAACACCGCCGTCGATCTCGTTAGCTGGAGCGCGATTTGGGCAAGACGAAAATTTGCAACAATGGAAGTGACTTCTCCAAGGCTAGTGGAGACCAGGGCAAAATGCTGGCAAGCTTGTGGCGTGAAGGAATACTCGTCGAAAACTAGACCAGCCGTAAGCCGAGAGCGCCAAGGATATGCCCCGACTGCGGGAGGCGTACACGGGTATTGTAATTGGGGAAGCGCTACGGCCAAGATACACAAGAGATGGAGTTGCAAGTGTTGGTCTTGCTGGGCAGACACGGGGAGTCCGACAAGATAGACAAGGCGAGACAAGCGCAGCTAGCGTAGTGTGACCAGAGCCAAAAGCAACGCTTGATGGAGAGTTGCGTGCAGATGGCAGTTCAGGGCAGAGAGAGAGGTCAATTGCAAGTTCTTGAAGAGGCCTTTATCACTTGTGGGGAGACCTCAATGAGGCTAGCTCTCGCGGAAAACAACGACATCACCTGCCCCTCGCGATGCAACCCCGATTATCGTGTCCGTGCACGCAACGCCCGGATTCACGCAACGCCCTGCTAACACTAGAATAGTAATCTTAAAAATAAGGTTATACAGCTATATATAATAGCTATATAAGCTTAGTTTTATAATAGAATAATAAATAAGACCTTATAATTATTTTATACTATCTATATTTACTTAGAAGCTTAATATTCTAGCTTTATAATATAATCTTAGGTAGAATAGCTAATATAGTAGTTTTAACTTTAGTAGTAGCTAAAGTAATACTAAAAGGCTTAAAGTATTTACTACTCTTTATAAAAGCTTTTAAAGCTTTATACTTACTTTTTTAGAATAATTATATAGCTTTAGTAGTATTTTTATTTTTATTTTAGTATACTTATTTAGTAGTTTTAGTAGCTTTTATTTTTTATTTTTTATTTTTTATTTTTTATTTTTTATTTTTGTAAGAGGTATTCGAGCAGGAAGCCTAGGATATAGTAGGAGGGACTCAGGATGCAGTATAGGGATAGTATTGATAGAGGGAGCGAGACTAGACCTTAGGGAGTCGTGCAGGGCACGGCTCCTGCGGGGTCTTATACCTAGTAGGATGCTAAGCCCTAGCCACCTAAAGGGGGCTAGGTATATAGAGTAGAATACCCGTTATATAGCCTCCCTTCTTCTTAAGGCTT
>MU004543.1:0-45436 GCA_010405375.1 Lophiostoma macrostomum CBS 122681
AGAAAACCTCGTGATATTACTGTTTGTGGCCGTCTCTACAGCCTCATATTGGTGGCCGAGCGATCATGTTGGGGTGGCGCGATGAGTGACGCGGCGCACTGACTGCCAAGCTACGGTAGGCTGTGCGTGGGCGAAGACTTCGCTGAGCATTTCCTCTACAAATCAACCTCGGCAATGATCGTCCTGTCAAATTGATCGCCGCAGATTGTTGCACCTAGCAAGACAATATTCGAGACAGACCCATCCGGTAGAGCCGAGAGACCTTCACAAGCCGTTTTCTACGCGAAAGGCATCAAGCCATATTGAGTATAGACCAGTGGGTGTGTCATCAAAGAAGTCTTTACTGCGATTGTTCTTTGGCTTTGACCCTTGCCGTTGCTGATGATCTGAATGACTTGTTGCATTCAAAATATATCAGGAACGACTAAGGACTCGACGATATCAAAGCAAATAGATAGAAAGAAATACAAAAAATAGACATGCAGGAGATTGCATTCTGCAGGCAACCGATCATGCGCTCCAAATAAGAACTACGGACCCTCACCAGCGACAACCAAAGAACGACGGCCAAATGAAAATCATCAACATGAAGTACCGAGACAGTAGGTGCTACCATTAACACACGTGGGTAGCGTGTAGGATCACTGGTATGGAGGCTGGGGAGGCTTATGTAAACGCTAGGCTGCTAGCCTCAGAGGCTACTCAAGTAGGCTACTGTCGAGGCCACGAATCATGGAAGCAACTACGCCAACAGTGTTGTACTTCTACATGACTAGGAACTTAGATTCCGGATCCTGCGTTGGTTTGGAGATGCATGCTCGGCAGTGCATGGCTCCGCTTGACCATCGACATCGCTGTTGTAGTACACGCTCACCACCTCAACCACTTCCAAGAATAGTAGAAGTGGGGATATTTACTCTACTTTGGGTATCATATATGCTAATGTCTTCACTCGGAGATTCTTTAGTATATACATGCGAGGGAATTCACGAGCTCAAAATAGAAATCCGACTAATGTTGGATTCGGCTGAAGGCAGATCGTCATGATGTACTAACTGTACATGCTCCAGTGCGGCCGAGAGTAACACCGATCCGCGAGCAGCCATTTTTCGCTCTATCTAGCGTATTCACGGTTCAAACAGAACATCACAAGTCGGACGCCTGTGTATAATCTTCCAGCTGACGATCAGTTTACAAGCCAGATCAGACTACAGCCGTATGGCTGACCTGATTGATCTGCGCAATGTTGTTCTCCAGAGGCGATAGTGCATATGTAGCTTTCGGTAGTCTGTAGCTGTCACGATGACTGGGACTGTCTCTTGGTTCCTCCTGCATTATGCACTTTCGAATGATGGTAAACGATCTCTAAGATATCGCCCTTGCTACCGAAAATGTATTTTATGGCTGAACATTCGTTGCGTCTTCTTACGGTTTGACACGGGTATCTTCTTGCGGGTCAGGGAAGGGACAGGGAGGAATATCCATCGAAGCTCAGTGTGGAGGATTCCTTGGACTTGCCACCAGCATGACCGTTACGGCTTCGTTCGGCCGAAGTTGACATAGCATCTGGATATCGCTTCTTCTAGCAGTAGCTTTGTCACGGGTTTGAATGCGCTTAGTGCAGGACATGTTCCTCAGTTTATGATTCTACGAGGACTTTCCGAACGTCCAACAACCTTTCGGCCACGGCTTTAGACGGCCAGTATCTACAGCCAAGCACAGTGGGGAATAGTATAAAAGCATAGATCTATTGCTTGCAATCATTCAAACCACACTTCATCCTCATCAGCTCAAACTCTAAATACCACAACTCTCTACCATCTAAAAGAATATTACTTTGTTGATTCACCCAACATCTATACACCGTCAAAATGCCGTAAGTAAACACGCATATCTCTTTGTTAACTTCCGATCTGAATATTGCGACAGCTCAATCGACACCAAGCCCGCCCTCAAGCCCACGCTGAACTATGACCATCCTACAAATTTCAACCAAGTCTACAACGCCTCTTCGCAGCTAGCCATGCCCGGGATGTCACAACTCTATAATGCAAGTGTGGTCACTATATACAAGGAACACGTCAAGTTCAATCACTGGTATACGGGCATCAGGACAGCCACTGAAGATCAGAATGCTTGGGGGGCTACAAACGGGGTCCCGGACAGTTGGGCGACCGATACCACGCACCCGTCGAGTTGGGACTGTTATAAGAACGCGAAGGATGCTGGAAAACTGAATTAAGTGGACCATAGGTACAAGGCAGAGTTTGCCTTGATGGGTAGGGGGACCTCGACCCCGGAAGAATTTGGCGGGCGCTGGCGCCTTTGGCTCATCGCACTCATTTGGCATTGAGAAATATCTAGATATCAAAGCATATTCCTCGCACTGGTAGCGTTGAATTACAAACATCGTAACTCTTCTTGTGTATTAGTGGGCCACGTGCGCCAACTCCTTTTGATGTGGTGGCTCTTCTCAAGAACAACTTGTGAAGTAGTGCCTATCTATAATTGCAACCGAGTCATCTCAAGTCTCTTATACAACCGAACAAGATCGCGACCTAAGTGCGATACATGTTGATGCAAAGATAAGTCCTGGAATCTGATTGCTATTCACGCACGTCATCGCCATCAGACCGCCTACAGCCTCAGCCTTCGCGTTCGGTGGCTACCGCGCTTCAATCCTCTTACCGATGTGATAACCGACAGATTTGACAAAAATTTGCTCGCTCATAGATACCAAAGAGTCCGAAGGCTGTCGCAGGACAGCGTTAGAGGACCCTGATCGCGGCAAGCAACATGATGACGCTGCACGATTGAGCGCTTATTACCAGCAGTGTTTCTTCTCCTCGCCAAGAGCCATTCAATGTTCACTGTAGTCTGTCCGCACAAACAAGCTGAACAGTATCAGGAATGAAGTGTACATGCCCATCCCGTTGTTGCAAACATTACCAGGTTTTTCGGAACCGCAGAAGACCAGAATTTCGAGAGAACGCCGACGGTAGTAGCAAGAGACCCTTCCGCACATAGACTGCACATTCACAGCCTGTACGCATCAATCTTTCTTCGTCTCGAAAAAGCACACTCTCTCCATTGCTCCATGGTGCAAGCGGTTGACCGGCACCAATCCCATTCCGCGAGCGCCAACAGCTTCACTGCATCGATCTAGCGGCATCTATTAGCGACTTGACAATCATTTGCTGACTGGGATGAGTGACGAACGACCTGCGCAGCACCATAAAAAAGATACCGATATTGTTCTTCCATATAGCGATCCGGCTTTAGCTGCCCCGGTGATACATTCTCTCGTCCCTCATCTACACCAAATCTTGGAAAGTAGGCTCCGGACTCATTCGGCAATTGCAACCCCAGAAAGTAAAGTTTGGTATGTATGAGCTTTACATGAAGTCGTTCGTGGAGTTCTCCTTCTTTGGGTGTCAAGCGCCGAAGACCTCGTCCACAAGCGCCGAAGACTCCGAGTCATGATCTCTAGCAGGCAAAATCGCACATGTCACGATACCATAGAGTCCAAACTTATCCTCCAGGATTATAAACAGGTTGAGCAGGTACGCGGAGTGTCTCAAAAGTCTCCCCGGAGTCCCTAATAGAAGAAACGAGCCGACGACACAGCCTATCAATTCTTTGCTCGCCATCCACAGCCTCCCATAACCCCTCCAATGACCATCAGACTCCCATTGAGGACCCGTACGATGGTACTCACTTACTGCTCAACAACTGACGACCGATCTGCTGAGGGAACACGACACCGAGGGGTGCCCAGCAACCACCCAACAGGCAGAAGATGCAACCCACGAGTTCGATTCAAAGCTCCCAGGAACTCTGAACTCAAATCTTCCTGCTCTTGTGAGGATCTGGTCAAGAGGCCAAAAACCTCGACCCCGTCAGGTCCAACACGGCTTCGGAAGTCCCCAGCCTAAGATAATTAATCTATTGCCTATCTTGTACAAATTCGCCGTTTCGATCGTGGAAGAACAGGCGCTTGTAGGAAACAGACGCATCAGTCCAATCAAGCAGATTCCTTTGCAAATTCAACTTCGCCATGTTGTGTTTGCGTTTCCTGGCCAGCTGGACTCGCGAAATACAACAGATGACTTTTCATGTGGCCTCAAGCTCACTTGAGCGAGTGTCACCTTGTCTCCCATTGATCGAGACTCTTGGTGCTGACAATGTGGCCTATTTAGGGTCTTTGAGAACTCCAATACGCGTTGCCAATGTCGATTTTTGACCCTAGAGGGATAGTGAATGCCGTGCATTGTGCAACGGCGACATGATCGGCATAGTAAGCATACACGGTCGTTGCTGGAGTGAGCATTTTAGCACACCTGCGTGGCCATTGCCATGTTCACGCTCAGCCGGACTTCAAAGACTCTCGTCACTCTCGTCCTCAAGGTCACGGACGACTTCGTATTTACTGTCCGTGAAGTGTATGCATGTGTAGGCTCCTTGTTTGCATAACTTGCCACCGCTCTAGTAGATTCCTAGCATAGCTTGCGTTACGGCTTGTTCTTGCCGAGGTGCTGTGGCGTGGAGAGCGACGATAGTATACGGTGATGGAATACCCCGGAGAAGTCTGGAGGGCGGTCGAAGGAGACGCGTCCGTAACGCGAGCGCAAGCCGCCAATCCAAGGTCGTGTGGGTCGGACGAAAGCGTGGCACCAAGCCAATCTTAGAAGACGTTCAGTCTTTCATTGACCAGGAAAATGAAGCAGATGGCGCCAGTATAGTCTCTCATATTCTTCCACCTCAGTATTGCAACCTCAGCCTAAATGGAACTTTCGCCTTTTGCTTCCCATGGTATACTGAAAAGACACCATTGCTTCGATAGTCTCCGCGCTGCCGTCTTCACCCCATCTCCAACTCCAATAGGGTGTGAAGAGACCTACGCGTTCGTAGTGGCCACTCACCTTTTTCAACAGCATTGCTTTTGCGTCAAGCCCCTGCTGATCTCCTCTATACTCCTTCTGAAGAAAGGACAGAAAGGTGCAGTCGTCGAAGTCTTTTCGATGAGGGTCGTAGTCGTAAAGCTCAGAGTAGAACGTTCCCTGTGCGCCCATGCTGAACCTCACGTGAGGACCCTTGGGTAGTTGCACGCCTGCCTGATTTCTTCTCTTGAAACGGGCCTTTTGGACGAGATTGAAGGGTACATCAACAAGATCGACGTCCATCGTCCATGCCTCGATCTGTATCTTGCTCGTATATTCGTCTTCTAGCGGACGTGGACTCGATTCCAGATCCACACCATCTAGGCTAATGAATTTATTGCAACTGCCCTCGACCTCAAGCCAGACGCAAGCATCTAAGAGACAGTCCTTACTATAGGAGAGATCCTCCGAAATGGGCCCCTCCCAGCGTGCCCATGACCAGCTGGGGATATCATTGTCCATGCGTGCAAGGCATCTTTGAGTGTGCGATTGTGATTGCCAAAAGAGATTGGAAGCGAAACGCGCAGATCTAGATCTCTCCATCTCCTGTATACTGACTGGCGCACGGTAGGGCAAAAAGCGGTCCTTGACGGGTATTGGGATGCCCCAAAAGTTATACATAGGACAAGCGGCTCTCTTGAAAGCATTCAGCACACCTTGGAAGGCGTTGAGATGATCCGCTTCGTATGTTAATTCTCTCGATGAGTAATCAGCAACGCATCGCATGTAATCAAAGGTACTTGTTCCAGGCTGTTTTGTTGACAGAAACCCCCTTGAGCGGGCACGACCATCGAACCCGATCTTGTCGCAGACGTGCATCGCGTCCAAAGGAAGATCCAGTACCTCACTGCAGTGCATTCCGTTGCATTAGAATAGAACCTGGTCCTTGGTGAAAACCAAGCGTCTTGGAGCAAGGACACATTCCTGGTAAGTCCATCCACGGGTATTCCACTTGGATTGCTGGATCGAATAGCTTCCAGCCGGCAAGGTGGATAGGTAACTTTGATTCCGAAACATGACCGTTCGCTGTTGCTTCCGTGGCGTGCCGTTGATCCCTGGTAGACCATAGTCTGGACCGCTGCCCACAGCGGCAATAATTGTCAAGGCCGAGTTGGAGTAAATTAGGTCCATCTGCCGAATCTGATGACGATTGTCCTCAATGTCGGTCTGGTTGATGCAGATTCTGTCAACCCAAAGGTAATTGAAACCGAGAGCTTGGGTCACCGCAACGGCATCTTGGACCACTTTTTCCAAGCGCTGCTGAGGGGAGGTCGCCTCCTTCCCCCATATATAGGAGAGAGCCACACAATCGCAACGCTCGGGCGCGGGGACTACCTCGTGGGTCTGGCAATCGAAAACGTGGAATTCGCGGAGCTCGAAAAAGGTAGTGCGGACACACAGTCTGACGTGGTTCTCTTTGCAATATGCTAGCCAGGTCTGAGCAAGACTGATGTTGAATACCTGGGGGATGGCAGTGGGGGTCGAGTGTGCGGATCCTACAGGGACTTTTGGTGTTGTTCAACGACTGCGAGACCAGATAGCCGGTTTCACCAAGAAGCTCTCGCATAGTCTCTAGGTCGCTGCAATTTGATGTGGAGGGGGTGACAGCAATAATGTTGACATCTTCACGGGTGACGCCTTTGCGAGGGTGTTGATCGTCCCACCAGCGCCAACCCCATCCGGTAAAGACCCAGCTCGCGCGAAAGATTCTCAGGTGACATGAGCCAGTCTCCCATGAAGAATGTGCGTCCGTCCAAGGCACCCTTTCAGAAGCGACATGGCATGGGGCGAAGCTAGCAAGGATATGGCACATTTGCAATGCGATCGCCTCATGTCGGCGGCGGTGCCCAAATCGACAATGAACGAAGACCACTCAATCGCACCCATTCTTTCCGGCTTGGAGATGTCGTCAAAGTCGATTGGTGAACACCTAGTACATAACTCATCGTCGTCCGAGATGACGAGCAAGCTCGGAGATTCAGTAGAGCCGCTGGTTGTAGTGCCATCGGCGGATAGGCTAGGCTTGTGAAGCCCGTTGATTTGCTGGTTCGGACCAGGCTGTGTGGAGAGAGCCATAGCAGTACACAAAGGACGGATGCACGGGAAAGCACATGGCGTAGCCAAGATGCAGGCAACCCGCCGTCGATGATGGTTTTGGCGGATGGTGAGGTTAGGTAGATGATGTGGGGTGTCTGACGGAGCCTGCTGAATCAGGTAACTCCGGCAGCTGTCGAAAGCAGCGACCTGGATTTAGGCGACTATATACTTCGGAGCGATGTGATTGGCGGAGTTTCTAAACGTTCTATATGTGGTATATTCGTGAACCGTCTAATGCGGCGGTCGACGAAGGTCCAATCATAGTCTCATACCAGTCATAGATGCCCGTCCCAGCACACTACTCCAAAAAGTATAGACATCACCCATAAATGTCTTCCGAGTCATTTCAAGCCTAGGCACAATACAATTCACCCGCGCACAAAGACGGGCGGGCAAGGTCTTTCAGCAGTCATCAACTACAAAGTAGGCCTGCGGCATCCGGGTTACAGCGATGCGGGCAATGCATTACTACTGCTTCCGGCGCTAGGCACTTGTTAAGAGCCAGCACAGCCTAGTGCGGAGTTTGCACTATTTGATTGGTCGATCGCTAGGGAAAGCTCTATTAATACATGTGTCACTAAAGTCCGAAAAGGCTTCATCGGCTTTTGTTAGACCCTATAATCCCCCCCAAGTATTGTTCAACAATGTCGAAGCGAGCTCTTGGATATGGCTCGATTGATACCGGCTCGGCGTAGATTGAGGGACAATTCTTCCCACAAAACTTTCTATGCTACCCCTTGTTGACATGTACAGACATCCAGGAGGGTTGACTCTATTGATAAATGCAATCTTCCAGCTTTCCACCCATAGCCAGTTGTAAATTTTCACATTCAACAGCCCGATGTTCTGCTCACCCAAGACTACACCACAACCCAATTCTACTTTGCCATAGCGTCAGCGTAGGAGCCAAGCAAAATTTGTTGCTGTTGCTTGACACTTCTAACGTATTCGAGCCTGTACATGTTCCGAGTCTTGAGGCATTCAAACTTGACCACGAACTCGTCCGTCTCCGAAGATGTAGTTCTTAGAAGTGTCTGCTCATGCACCCATGCATGAGCGAGCTGCTCCTTGAGCTCATTGCCGTGTTGTTCGACGCTAACGGCGAAGTCCTCTCCGATTTGCTTAAGATCCATAATTTGTTGAATCAGTTCTTCTACTGCGCCCAGATCCACGTCCTTCATTTCCGTCTTCAGAGTGTCGAGTTTGGACTGGATTTCTGCCTTCTGGAGTGCGAACATTTCGGCCATGTGACCTTTTCCCCCAGCACTCATTTCTCAATTGCTAGCTGGACGGCAACTGGCAGAGGTTGACTGGTCGTCTTTGTACGAAGCGAGTCTGCCTACCCCGTCAACTCCCGTGAACGAAAATGACTGGCTTTCAAAATTACCAAGCGTGGGTAATAAATGGTGGCAGAAAGAGCCGATAGTGAGTATGGTTCCAGTTGCCGGTTGTGTCTGAACTTTCTCTGTAGATGTCTGTAGTCGTATAAGACTGGCTCCAAGTAGCTTTATAGGATATTGCTTCGCCACAAACCTGATAATCCGGGATCAATCATGTCAAAGCTTGCTGTAGGCTAAGACATATTTGGCATTTCCTATACAAGGGGGAAACACTTGTAAACAAACCACGCGTCTGCCAGACAAACTCGCTTCCTGTAAACCACGAACAAGACGTCGATGGGTGGTGTTCAGAACTGAGAGCTGGTGAATTTGTCTTTCTCGTTCGCATCAAACTCGAACTCAAACTCGCCTCTTCCCTTTATCCTCCCTCAATCAACCCAACCTGACCAATAGGCAACGACTAAAATACTCTACCAATCCACCATCTCTTCACCCGCCCCGCCCCACACCCCACACCCCACACCCCTTTATCATCTTTTATCTTAACTTAGAATCCAACCCCATCCCATCCTCTTCGAAAGAGATAAGCACTGAGGCGGATGATAGAACGAACAACGTTGGGCAGGAGCGGGAGGATGTAAGAGTGAGATCTCGATATCTTGCGGATATGCGCATTGTAAAGAGGCGTATCTCATGGTCCTCAGAGAATGTGGTGAATCATGAGGTCTTCTGCGTCTAAGAGCCCGTGCGAGCATTTCAGGTTTTCTACCAAGCTAGTATATCATCTTCCTTCTTCAACTTGTCACTTTTTACTATTCTCTTCCCTTGTTTCGTTGATTCCTTGGTAGTGATGCTGCGAAACATCGACTTGCCATACAAATCGTAAAGCGGAAGAATGCCGCCAGCGTCCAACAACACGTCCTCGAGCCAAGTGTGCTCGTAACTGAAGACTTGTTCGTGGCCATCGACTGCGAGCTCCTTAAGCGCCTTGTCAACAGTCATCGTGACACCTTCGATGGCGAGCGCGTAGAAACCCTCGTCTGCCATCTTGATATTGTAAAGACCCATGTTCAGCTGATTCCGTTCATCTGCGTAGCAAGTGCTGTCAGCACCAGGAATCTCGGTGGGGAAATCAGTGCGAAACTTACAGATGAATGCAAAACTTTTGGCGATGACAAACTCGACGCCTGCACCTTGCAGAGCGCGTACTGCATCTTCACGCGAGGAGCCACTACCAAATCCATGCTCTGCGACTCTACAAACGTCCGTTAGGTCTGCTATGAATTCAAATCAAGAAATGACATCTTCTTACACTATCGTCGCGCCATCCTTCGCTCTTTGGCGAAACTCCGGACGATAGTACTCGAAGCAATGACTACCCAGGTCGGCATTGTCAATGCCCGGCATAAACTCAGCCGGGATGATTGCGTCTCTAGGCCCAAAAATCAGCTCGGGTACCCATGATCTAGCGTGCAACGTACGTGTCGACATTATCACCAAAGCGCTGTACCTTGGACCGAACCTTGCGGTTGGTTCCAGACGCGACGGTGTTGACTGATGAGACATTCGCTAAGATTGGCTTTTGTAGCTGCGAATTCTCAGCCCTTGGCTCTGAAACGGTGGGTGCCAGCTTGAGCGTGACCATCTCCCGTCCGAGGAACTTTTCATATCTCTTGGGATCGATACGGCTAAGGAGGAAGCTTGGGTCTGTCACTTCCATCGTGAAGCTTGACGCTGCTACTGCGGACGCGCTGGTGATGTTGCCAAAGCTGCCTTTGCCCATGCGATTGCGAAAGTTCCTATTCTGAGAAGACAGCCATACCTCTCCTTCCCCAGCCACATCCACATCGTTTATTCCTGGCGAATTAGTTGCAACCATGCCAGATAGGAAGAGAGGCTCACCAATGCAGTAGGAGCAGCCCGGAGCTCCAACCTGAAAGCCAGCCTGTCGATATGCATCAAGTATGCCCCGTTCTTCCAGTCGTTTGACGATCGTAAGACTGCCAGGCGTAACTCTTCTCTTTCCATTGTTCGTTGGGGTCAAGCCCGCTGACAAACCTGCTTCGAGGACCAGGCCGCCGAGGATGATGTCTTCCTCTGTTGTGGTGCAAGCACCGACAAAGCACCCATCCAGTTGCATGCCGAGGCAGTCACGAACAGAAACGACGTCATCTGGGTTTGGAAACAAGGCAACAGTGACACGAACGTCAGAAAGATCAATGGTCCGCTCCTCGGCATATTGCGCCCCGGCATCGGACTGAAAATATAGTCCTCTGTCCTTGTGTTGGGGCAGCGTTCTGCGGGATATCCATTCTGTCGTACGCTCATCTGCTTCGAAACATGCTCCCATGCCACCAAACTCGGTAGTCATGTTTGCAATCGCAAACCGAGCATCCATTGACAGCTCACAGAGACCATCGCCGGCGTACTCCACAGCGCGTTGAAAGGCAATCGTGTTCCTCTTGAATAGCCCTAATATGTGCAGGATGACATCCTTGCCTGAGGTTCCGTATGGAAGTTTTCCGACGAAATTGATGCGGCAAACTTCTGGAACCCGAAGCCAGGTCTCTCCAGTGACCTTTGGTGACGTTAGCAAAGTTCGGATATTCTGTCGTGCCGGTTTTCGTCTGACTTACCATTGGCATAACAACATCAGCTGCTCCGAAACCGACAGCGAGAGCGCCCATGCTGCCAGCAGAGCAAGTGTGCGAGTCGCTTCCGACAACGATATGTCCGGGTTGAGCGCGCTCCCTCGTAAAGTCAGTGTGCATGATGCTCGTGTTGGCAGGGAGGAAGTCGATGATCTTCGCTTCCTGCTGGAAGTGCTCTGCCTTGCTAATGAGGCCCTTTTGTTTCGGCAAATGGTTGGTGCGAGGATCGACTATGTGGTCGATGGCTAACCATACACGATCGTTTCGGTATAGTCGGGGCCTCTTCATGCGGTCATATGTCTTCTCCATGCCTGCCCAAAGGAGCTCAGAAGTGATGGTCCAGTCTACCTTGACACAAACGATCTGGCCTGGCGTCACTTCTGGAGTGGTCAAGCCGAGGGCTGCATTTGTGATAATCTTTTCCACGATGCCCATAGGCCTTGTTTTTGTAGGGTTTGAAATGCACTTGGCCGGTGGTGAGGATGGCTGATAGAGCTCGTCGACCGAGTTCGCAGCTTCCAAGAAGTATGACAGTTTGTCTAGGAATGTTCTCATGAAATCGTCCGTTGTTGTGCAGGCCCCCAGGGTCTTGAGTTGCACGTTCGCTCCAACGAGCTCTGGAGGATCCAGCGTGCGCCGGAGTGCGTTGTCAATGGCGTCTGCTTCAGCTCGAAGACCTAGACCGAGCGACAGCATCAGACTGATGGCTTGGATGATTGCAATGGGGCTTTGAGCCGGGTTTCCTCCAGCCTTGAGGCTCAGGGGCTCAAATATGCCGGCCCTGCCATCTGTCGGAATGGCGCTACTCGCGACAACGTTGGGGTCGCCTATGATACCGCTGGCTTGATCAGACAAGATGTCTCCAAACATGTTTTCGGTCAAGATGATGCCGTTCAATGCCGTAGGCTCACGCGAGAGTGTCTCGGAAGCAGCATCGACCAAGACGTGCTGCAGTGGGACCTGTGGGAACTCGTCTGCAAAGAGGTCGGTGACGGTAGATCGCCATAGCCGGGACGTGGCCATGACATTGGCCTTGTCGACCGAGTGCACCGTCTTGGGCGGGGTGAAGTGCATGGCGTGTCTGCCGGCCCATTGCGCGAGACTCTGGATGCGATGTCGAGAATACTCGGTCGTGTCGTAGGCAAGGCCATGCTGGTCGGCTTCTTGCCTGCGGCCGTAGTAGACGCCGCCCGTGAGGTCTCGGACGAAGGTGATGTCCAGGTCAGCGACCACATCAGGCTTGTAGGCACTCGCCGCCACAAGCTGGATGCTGGGAAAGCTCACCGGCCTGATGTTGGCGTTGGTTCCCAGCTCGCTGCGCAGCCGTAGGAGCGCCTGCTCCGGCTGGGTCCCGTGGTGAGCAAGGCCGCCACAGCCGCACAGCAGGACTGCATCGGCAGCCTTGCACGAGCTCAACGTGTCTACAGGCAAGGCTGATGATGCGCCGGCGTCCAGCGCGAAGGCGCCAAACGGAAGCTCGGACAGGACGAAGGCGTGCCTGCCCCGGGTTTGCTGGATGGCGTCCAAGACACGCCGCGCATGTGCGGCCAGCGCTGGGCCGGCGCCGTCCCCGGGGAGCACGGCAATGTTGAACGTCTTCGTGTGCACCATGGTCGAGGGATTCTTGTGTTTTGATCTTTCCAACTATGCCTCTATACTTGTGAAATCATACGCGTAAAATCCCGCGACACGAAGACGAGGACAAGAGGGCGAGCCACGGCCGATGTCGCGGGCCTGGTCTGGCGACATCGGATGGCAAGCTGCCGTCTGGTCCATGGCGGCGGCGCTGGCGGATGGTGGTGAGAGGGGAGGGAGGGGACTGCGTGGTCTCGCCGTGGTGTTTGGTGCTCTCCACGGGTCCTGGCGCCCGCGTCGGTCCGCACCTTCCCGCCGGTAGCAGTTCATCAACTGGAGGCCCCCTCGCCCATCCGCATCACCTCGTCTGTTGATCTGCCGGCGGAGTTGCCCTTGCACTATCGTGAGCTCGTGTCCCAGCTCCTCGAGCCATGTCGTCGCCTGCACCCGACGGCCGCCCGCGGAGGCGCAACCCAGCCCTCAAGCGCTCCTACGTCGCCTGCATCCCCTGCCGCAGCCGCAAGGTCAAGTGCGTCATTGGCCAGAACCCTCCTTGCGCCAAGTGCGAGCGCGAGCACCGAGACTGTCGCTTCGACGTGCACGAAAAGGCCTGGAAGCAGCGTGAGGCGCCCAAATGGGCTCGCAATGCCGTCGGCCAGTCCCCACGCGCGTCCCGGTCGGCATCCGCACCAGGCGACGTCGACGTCACGTGCACCTCCCTCGGCGTGCCTGACACCAGCAACTCACATGCAGCTGCGACCAACGTCGACAGCCCAGCCGGCCATGGCGACGACACCGAAACGCCCCGCAGCAACGGCGACGCTGTATCCGCCCGGTCTCTGGCTGGCACCGAGAAGACCGTCACCAGCGACGCCGCCGCCAGCTCCACCTTCACCGACAGGGTGGTAGCCTCCATGGTCACGGGGCCTAGCGATGCATTGGACATTCTGTTCGATGCAGCCAGCCAACTCTCTGCCCACGACGTCCCTCCTAGACATTCCGTCCTCCCCCAACTTGACTTTTCCTCCAGTCATCCGATCCCAATCATCAAGGAGCTGTCTTATCCCGACGACCCAGTCCTCGACTTCTGGGACACATGTCGGTTCGTCCGTCAGGGATGGTTCACGGCGCAGGAGGCCGTCACCTATGTGGATCTGTGCGTAACTCCTCAACGCATCAGAGCGTGGCTGACCATCTGCAGCTTCTACGAGTTTTTCGCTCCACTGTCTCCAATAGTCACAGAAGCATACAAACCCCACGACAAACACCGCGCGCTTGTCTGCGAGGAGCCCTTGCTCTGCTGTACCATCCTCACTATCGCATCAAGGTTCTTCGTCCTTCCAGGTGCCGGCGGCCATTCTCGAAGCCACTTCATCCACGCCCGGCTCTGGCAGTATTGTGAGCTCTTGATCCGCCGCGTCCTGTTTGGCCAGGAAAAGCATTCCACAGCAAAAACGCGGGTTCTGGGAACGCTAGAGGCCTTGATCCTCATCACGGACTGGCCTCCCCGGTCGGTCCACTTCCCACCGGAAACTGAAGGCTGGGATGGACTGCTCATCTCGCCTGCTTATGACCGGCACAACCGCATACAAACGAACGGAAGCTCTCCTCTCATACGATGGAGAGAAGATGTATTTGAGCCATCTAGAAGGTGCCAGCGTATGTCTTGGATGTTGCTGGGGACTGCCGTGAATCTGGCTTACGAATTGGGCGTCTTTGCTGAAAGGACTTCCAGGCCAAAACCACTTGCCGAAGACGAAACTCGAGTGCTCGGGATTCGGAAACTACTCTACATCTACACCACGCAAATGTCAAATCGTATGGGCTGCTCCAATATCCTTCCAGATAGCTTCACCTCGACAGGCCTCCTACATTCCAAGCTCCCATCCTCTAATCCCGCCTGGGACGTGCATACTGATCTCTGCATGAGCCTTGCACGACTAGGCAAAATGGCAGCGACCATGTTCTTCCCTTCTCCGGAATACACAAAACAGCAGGTTTTGAACGGTCAATATGCCATCCTCCTAGAGCACTTTTCGCCAAGTCTGTCAAGATGGCACGACGACTTTATCTCCAAAACGCCAGGTAAGCATGAATAACCACGCGCACGCCGGTAAGCATGCTTGGACTGACATTTTATCTGCGATGCAGAGTTACCGAGCAGCATCAAGCACTTCCTGACCATTGAGTTCAATTACATCAAGGCGTACACGCATGCAATCTCTATTCAAGCAGTCGTCGAGCAAGCGTTGGCCCGAGACATCCCCAAAATCGAAGACTGTCGGAATGGCTTACTCAAAGAATGCTTCCGAGCCAGCGACTCCGGCTTCATTCGCGAAGTTCTATCTGCTGGCGAAACAATCATGAAGACGACGGCCGCGCTTGCCACCACCGCTACTCTACGGTATGCACCTTCCAGGATCACAACGTACATTACATGCGCATCCGTTCTTTTGCTCAAAGCGATCTTCCTCTGTCAGGCTATCGAGGCTCCTCCAGAGGAATTTGCCTGTGCGCGCAATCTTCAAGCACTCAATGATGCTATACTTGCTCTGAAGACTTCAGCCATTGATGACATGGACTTTCCTTCACGATACGCTACTTTGATAGAAAAGCAGCTCGCAAAAGTCGGCGCATGTTCCAAGGATAATGATGCCGATGCTCAAGGCGCGGCGTACCACGATGACTCTTTGGGAGACCTCGAGGGTCAGCTGCACAATTCGCTTCTAGCTCCCGGTTCGGCACTTGGAGATATAGCCAGCGAGTCCATCTTGCCAAGTATATCTGGATTTGAGAATTGGATGCCATTACCATTCGATCCCAGTCTTGCACCGTTCACCTCAAGTCATCCTTATTTCACACTAGGGTTCGAACTTGACTCACTTGATTTTCTATGGAATGCGGCAGACATTGGACCAATTACGTAGGAAGAATAACGTGTAAATGAAACAATGTGTACCTAATTTTTGCGCACGACTGATCTCATTCTCAGCAATGACGCCTCGCGGTCAATGGCCCAACTGCATGCCGCTTTGTACCAAGGAACCGGTACCACTCCAACGTCTCCTAAGAACATCGCATGCGCAGTACTTTTCCGGCTAGCGAATAATGGCCGCTTAGGTCCGCGATCTTACCCGCGTCCATCCGTCTCTATTCGGAACCCAGGAACAAGATCACCGGACTCCACATCCTCGAAGATGCCCGACAATCGGAGACGCGTGACTTGGCGGACCACTCACCTTGTACATGGCGATATATTAAACAGCTACAAGTATCTAATCAGAAGAACCATCCTGGCCCCAAGTCTCACGTCTTGCGAACCCATCCGCCCTGTCCCCAACATGACCCAGTCCATTGTCAACACCACTGCTTATCCGTTCAAGTTTGAGTCTGGGAAATTGATCGAAACTCAAAGCGATGGCAAAGGGAAGAATGTGACGCTCACCGTGCCCAACTGCCGTGGCAGACTTCCGTCTCTCCAGGCCTCGCGCCTCCGATCCTTGATGCTGGAGGCGCACAACGATCCGTCGAAGATTGTCGCCCATGTCTGCAGCTACGATGGCCTGAGTTCGCGATTGTGCGAAGAAGCCGGGTTTCCAATCCTCTTCTTAGCCGGATACGCTATGGCTTCCGCGTTTGGTCTTCCAGACACAGGGTACATCGCCTTCCAGGAGGTCGCGGCCAAGATCCAAGAGGTTGTTCGAGTCTCAAGCATCCCCGTCATAGTGGATGGGGATACGGGATATGGTGGCCCAATGAACGTTGCGAGGACTGTTGAAGGGTGAGCGCCTGCACCTGTTATAAGCCCACTTCCCAGGCCAACGAAGCTGACTTCTGACTTGTGGCTTAGATTTGCTCACGCCGGTGCTGCTGGCATCATGGTCGAGGATCAAACGTGGCCGAAAAGATGTGGGCACACACGCGGAAAGAATGTCGTGTCCAGGGGCGAAGCTTTCGCCCGATGGCAGGCGGCTGTCGACGCCCGTAACAACGGTCTGGATATATGGATCATGGCGCGTACCGACAGCCTCATCTTGGGTTACGAAGAAGCTCTCTTCCGAGCCAAGAAGGCTATAGAGATTGGCGTCGACTGCGTATTCGTCGAGGCGCTACCGGACCGCGAGACCATGGCCCGCTTACGAAAGGACCTCGACTTCCCGGTGTTTGCCAACATCATTGAAGGCGGCAAGACGGAAAACCTTTCAGCCAAGGACCTGGCTGAGCTAGGATATTGCGGCGTTGCGTATCCTTGGACACTGGTAGCGGCCAAGCTGAAGAGCATTCGCGAGACTCTGGAGGCTCTCAAAGGGTCCTTCGCAGTGGGCAAGCCGCCGACGGTACTTACCTACCAGGAAGTGTGTGAGGGGGTCGGGTTCGATAAGTACTACGAGAAGGAAGAGAAGTACGCGTACGAAGGCAGGGCTACTGGTGCCAATGGCCATCAATGGGAGAAGTGAAGGGTCGATCTCGCTCGATCCCATACGTGCATTTCGAGTAGCGGTATAAAAATATCTCTGAGTCCTTTTGGACGCACTGAGCAATCACTGGTTATAATCCATACCGAGATGTAGGGCTGATTCTTACCCCCAGTCTTGATTCTAGAGTGTGACCCGTTCTTGCGCATGGTTGTCAGAGTACTCCTAGCCATGCTATGGGTATCAGCCACATTGGAGATCTAGATTGAAGGATCTACTGTTCTTTCTGGCCTCACGACGTCGTCTTTCGGGTATCATTTGCCTTCCGCTACGGCCCGAAGCCGGTGACCTACATACTGTGCATGGTCGTTTACCGTGGGCGCCGCACCAGCCCGTCTCAGCTCCTATCTGAGTCTGCGTGTGTAACCGCATGGGTCCGGTAGACTTTGCTAGACGGGATGTACCCCGCAAAACCGAGTCCCCACATCTCACCCGAACAAGGCAAGGTTCCCCAGAAAGCACAGACTGGGTCCAGACCAGATAAGGGGGTATAAAGATTCTCCTCGATAAAGTCTCTTCATCAATCTCTACGCTGCAAAGCCATTGGTTTTCATTACCTGGGATCATTCTGCTCCGTCCTGGGACATTTCGAACACCATCCTCTCTTCATGTCCTCCTCAGATGCTCACGGAAAGAAATCTCCCATCCACATAGAGGATGCGGAAGAGCTCAAGGCAATGGGCGTGGGCACGGATGACAACTTAGAGAATCAGAGAAGCGCTGCAATGCGGATTTTGGACAAGCGGATTGTCCGCAAAGTGCGTTACGCCCAACAGCTTCCATCTGATACTTACTAGTTGAACAGTACGATATCTGGGTGCTCCCATTAGTCTGGGTATTGTTTATCTTGTCATATCTCGATCGTGGCAATATCGGAAACGCAAAGACTGCAGGAGCCCAGACAGATCTCGGGTTGAGTAGTTCACAGGTGTGCTCCTTCCAAAGCATTCAGTGCCTCTTAGAAAGCCGTTGGAAGTCTGATTAACACTTGCAGTGGTCATGGGTGCTTCTATCGTTCTACATCACCTACACCTGTCTGGAGTGGCTTGTCCTGTGTTGGAAAGTCTTTCCCGCGCACATCTACGTCACCGGTCTCTGTCTTGGGTAAGTACGTCCATCTGGCGTGCCAAAGATGCTCTGTCTGAAACATTCGATTCACTGTGTCTATGCTGACTCGTTCTGTGCGAAAAGCTGGGGACTCGTTGCTATCCTCACTGGCGTGGTTCACAACCTTGGAGGACTGGTCGCATGCCGCGTCGTCCTCGCAGTATTCGAAGCAGGCTTTGGCGCCGGCGTTCCCTACTATCTTTCTCTAGCCTACAAGCGTCGCGAGCTGGGTTTCCGGCTTTCTATCTTGCTGGGTTCCAGTCCGGTCGCGAACTGCATCTCTGGAGCTATGGCGTATGGTATCACGCAGATCAAATCGCCTCTGGAGCCGTGGCGATTGATTTTCTTAATTGGTACGTTATGATTTTCATTCTTCTAATAGCCCCTTCTACTATACTTGACCCGTCTGTGATAGATAAGCACTAACAACAAACGCGCAGAGGGTGCTCCCACGATAGCCATGGCCCCCGTAGTCTGGTTCCTTCTCATGGACTCTCCGAGCACAGCCCAGTTCCTGACAGAAGAAGAACGCACCTACGCGGTGGAGCGTATGGAAACCCGAGACACGACACGGAAAAGCGCACTCTCCAAAGAGCAGCTCACAGCCGGTCTGACAGACTACAAAAACTACTGCCACGCGTGCCTACACTTCTGCTGCAACTACTCCTTCGCCGGGCTCTCCAACTTCCTGCCCACAATCGTGCACAACATGGGCTACAACTCCATCGACGCGCAAGGACTCACCGCACCGCCCTATTTGGGCGCCTTCATTACCAGCATTCTGGTAGCGTGGCTCTCCGACCAATACGGCTCCAGGGGATATCTGCTAGCCGTCAGCGCCACCGTGGCTACGATTGGGTACGCATTGCTGGCGACGCAGACCGGGACTGGAGTGCGCTATTTTGCAATCTGGATGGCGTCGTGCGGCATCTTTCCTGCGCTTGCTATCAATATGACATGGATGCTGAACAACAACGCTGGAGACACGAAGAAAGGCGTGGGCATGTCGCTGCTGTCCATCATTGGCCAGTGCTCGTCGTTTGTGGCGTCGGTTGTGTTTCCCAATGCCGATGCGTAAGTGCCCTTCCTATCCCATCAATGACTCTACTAATCTGCCTACAGCCCGTATTTCATCCGTGGATGCGCCATTGGATGCGGTTTGAGTGGCCTAATCGTCCCTGTGGGCCTCGTCCTCCATTTTGCGTATACGGCGGAGAACAAGCGCAAGGATAGGCAGTACGGCGAACAACGTGCCGGGAACGAGGCCCAGGTCGATGTCAGCAGCTCTGGCGACAAGCACCGGGACTTTCGCCTTATGACCTAGAATGCCGTCGCATGATGGGATGTAGAACGTTCTGACCGTTACTCGAACGGGCCTTTTGGAGTTTATATGAACAGGTCCAATCTCTGATATAGGATGTTTTAGTGTAGGGAGGAGCAAGTGGAATATGATCTTCACTAGAGCAACACTTTCTTCGACAACGAACCGCGGGATCAACGAACCGAACTTTATTATCTGGAGATCTTGAGATTTGATAGGCTGTGTCCAATGTACGCGTTGAACAACTAATAGGGCAAGCGGAGCCAGGGCTTGCAAGGATGTCTCATGCTACGGAGTGATTCAGGATGTAGCAGAGGGGTCCAAGGTACCACCGGATTGGCGTTTACTGGGCAGTGCAACCTTCGCTTGTTCCCATGATTATGCGATGGTCACTGATATAGTATTACAGTTATCGATAACAAGGGTAGCTGCATTGTCCAATAGGGTAACGAGGCGGTTAAAACCAACGACAACAACCTACCTAGGTAATGACTCACGTCTGCATTGCCTGAATGTTTTAGACTATCTCCTCCACACCACAACAATCACCTAACTACGCACGCAAGAGTCGGTGTGTACACTATGTCTATGTCTCTTGACGCGGCCTCTATCGCTCGTCTCTCCCTGCATGACCGCGCCAACTTTGGTATCCAACACTCCCAAACCCTTCACCGCCTGACGCTCCTGCAGCACTGGAACATCCCCACGAGTTCGAAAGTTCTGGAACTAGGATGCGGGCAGGGCGATTGTACGACTGTCCTTGCCAATGCCGTGGGCGAGCGAGGAAGCGTGGTGGCGGTCGATCCGGCAGAGCTGAATTATGGTACGCCCTTTTGTTTTCATGTTGTTGTCTGCACGTAAGCGAACGAAGAGAAGGGGTCTAACGTTCCCCAGGCGCCCCATATACCCTTGGTCAAACACAAGAACACATCTCTCAAGGTCCACTGGGGCAGCGGATAGCTTGGATTCAACAATCACCTCTGGAATACCTCGCTTCCCTCGCTCCTGCTTCTCTCACATCCCCACCCAGTGCACCCAGCAGCGACACTAATGCTTTCGACGCAACAGTGCTGGCCCACTGCCTGTGGTACTTTCTCTCTCCTTCGCTCATAGTGTCCACTTTTCGTGCCCTGAAGCAGCATAGCAAACGTCTCCACCTTGCTGAGTGGTCGTTGGTAGCAACTCACCCCTCTGCTCAGCCTCACGTACTAGCTGCGCTCGCCCAGGCAGCGTTGGAGTGCCATAAACCCATAAGCGACTCAAACATCCGCACGGTACTGGGCCCAAATCGGCTTACCGAGCTGGCTTTGGCTGCAGGGTGGCAGCTGGAGAGTGACACTAGCGTGCAGTGCGGGGAGGGGCTGTCAGACGGACAATGGGAAGTCTATGCCTGTCTTTCTACATCGTTTGAAAGGGAAGTAGAGGAACATGTGAGTAATGAGAGGGAGCGAGGGGTCGTTCTTGCGTTCCGGGATGCCTGTGAGGCGAGCTTGAAAGTTGTGCCAGGGGGTTCGAGGGGTGTCAGGGCGATGGATGTTTGGGTTGCCACTTTTGTCTGATTGAGCGAATTAGATTAGGTGCCAACCGTAAGTCGATCGCTACTGTTGTCTGCTGCGTGTAAGGAACTATCTGAGTAGGATGCACCCTGATAGATCGCGACTCGCCTAACGCATGCAGTGCTTATGCGTCAGGGTTACCGAGTTTGTGCAACTCGTATGATACGAAAGACAGAGCGGACTTGCATATGGGGTAATGGGGAGCGAGAAACCTGGCAATCGTAAGCAAGATATACAGATCTCTGCAAAAGGCAGGCGCTTGGGCGCATTCCGTGTCGGAGGTCGAATTCAGTTTCGGGGGGAACATGCAGATTCCACCTCATGCAGTGATTCATATTTTGAATATATGGTGAAAATAACCTCCTTCATGACTGAGTATAGTGAGCATCGTCAGCATCGATCCGCCTTGCCTTGGCATCGAGAAGTTTTGAGGGAGGAACCTACCACGCATGGAAAAGTGGGTGCCGATGCACACTCGTGCGCCACTTCCAAATGGGCAAACCCACTTGCGCATCTCTGCGAGCATGTTCTCGTCCACCTCAAGCCACCTTCCTGGGCGTCATTCATCCGGGGACGGAAAGGGGATTGGATTAAAGTGGAGGGTCCAGGCGGAGGAGCTGACGATGGTGCCTGCCGGAATATCATACTTGCCCACGAGCTGACAGTCCGAGTCCGGCACAACACGAGGAAAGGGACCAGGGCAGGGTGCGCGGGTGCACATAGTTTCGGTAACTACGGCGTCGAGGACTGTCAGATCGGCAAGCCGGTGGGCTAAGCTTTGCTCGCTGTGCTCGGCCACAACGAGGAGCTCTTTTCGGAGTGCCAGTTGCCAGTCCGGACATTGCGATAGCTCATACATGGTATAGGATAAAAGGATTCCCAGGCCGATGGGGCTCGCCGGAATATGGTCATCGCACTCGACGGCTCAAAAGTGATCATACAGGGTCGCCGATGAACGTGGCTAGGTTGGATGCCTCCTGTAGGAGTTTGTGATGACCCGTGTGATCCACTCTTCCCATCGACCTCTAGCCTCGGGATCGGGTGGGATGTTGCCACCAATGAAATGAGCGATGAGATAGTCAGAAAGCCCGCAAGAACTGGATATAGAGCTGAGCGGGTTTAATAATTAGATGTTGGTACTTTTAGAGAAGATTCTACACGGCCTTCGTAATCTAGAGATCTAGTAAGACTGCTTTAAAGTAGCTAAGAAGAGGGCTTAAAAGGCGTATTAAAAGTTTAACTATCGAGATACACACTGCTAAATTAGCGCCTTCTCGCGCATGCTAATTAGTGATAAGTCCTAGGCTCCTTTCTAGTTGCTGGACGAGTTGCCTATAGTGACTGCTAAGGATATACGTACGTACTATCCTTAACTGCTGCGACAGATGCACATGGAAATGCTCGTCAACGGGAACCTGTACGAAGAAGAGGCGCTGGGTATCGCAAATCGAGTCGAGTCGACCCTCCGCCCTCGTCGCTTACCGGAGAGCCAGTGGTCGTTGCGCCGTGCCATTGCGCTACCAAGAGGAGCAAATTATCTGCCCAATCAATACGAATGATTGCTTCCAGTAGATCCTTTCAGTGGGATCAGTGGTGGATCGCTCGCAGCGCGCCAAGCTGCTTCTTTTCGCTCGGATTGTGAGAGAGCTTTGCTTTGACACTCTAGGCACAAAAGAGCAGCTTGGATACATTGTTAGCTCAGATGCAGATGTCTATGTGGCGCTTGGCACCTCGCACGTCCTCGTGCAGAGTGAGCGGGAATGTACGTACCTGGAAGATCGCTGCGATATTTTGTTGGTAATTTTCGAGCAGGAGTTGCGCAGCATGAGCGACGAGACATTTGAGGAGCATAAGATTGGGCTGATCAACAAGCGCTTAGAAAAGGTGAAGAACCTTAACCAGGAAATGATGCGGTTTTGGCTGCACAGTGAGAGTGAAACGATCGACTTTGAGCAGGGTATGTCCCCGTTGGCTGCTTTTTAAATGCTCAACGTCGTTCTTCGCTTGACCGACTTGGACGTACTCAATCTCGACAGGCTACCGCGACGTTGAGAACCTTCAACCGCTGGCAAAGAACGACATACTCGACTTCTTCAACCAATACATCCAACCTTCTTCTCCAAGTTGTGCGAAAATAACCATACATCTCATTGCACAGGCATCTACTGGAGGGTTTGCAGCAGCAGCCAATGATACCGCACTAGGAAACACTGCCCCAACGGAGGAGTGCCCTGACGGTTCTATTGCATGGACTCCCGTCAAGATAGAAGATGTCAGATTGTGGAAGGCAAGTCTGCATCTCTCGCCGGCAGCGCGACCAGTAAAGAACCTTCGCGCTTTCGAAGATTTTGGATCGGGTGTTTGAGATAGTGCTTGCATCAACTATCAGGGCATTTGGCTATTAGACTTCTTCGACTTCGAGTTTGGTGAACCTACCAGCGTGCCATATTATCTGTCTTACCGTGACTATTTTACGGTCTGCTTGACGTTTTTAATGATGTCCGACAGAACTCTACATACGTATCAGGCAGGGAGAGAAAGTAGCCACTTTTGTGTCAGACGTGTGAACCGGTAATTGAAAAGGGTGTATCGATGAGGATGGAGCTACCTTGCTGTCAAATACATCGCACTCGTGTGCAAACAATCCAAGTCCGTAATTATGTATGACATCTCTACAAGATGCTCGGTCGGGCAAGGTAAATGCTCTTGTCACGTGGCCTATCGTGAGATCAGCGAAGTCCTCTGACCTCATAACGAACATGGGGAGTACATGTTTCACTCCTTCATAGATTACGTAGATATAGGCGAGTCTTGAAAATGTGACTGTTTCCATAAATCTACGTAGAACCAAATACGTGAGTTGATGGGAGGTCAGTAAGCCAAAGACGCGAGTCGATGGAAGTAAGATGCAAGCCAAAAACGTGAGTCCGTGGAAGAGATAACAGAACCAAAAGACTTGAGTCGATGGAAGAGAGTGAAGGCCAAAGACGCAGGTCGATGGAGACTAGGGTAAAGGCCAAAGACGTAAGTCCAGGGAAGAGAATTCAAAGACCAGAGACGTGAGTCCATGGATGTTCAGGAGAATTGCGAGACGCGAATCAATGGGTGATATCTTGGGTCGGACGGCATTTCCATCATCGTCCAGACTCAGGCCAGGACAGTTATGAGCCCTTGAGTTATGGCCACCCATAGGAGCGCCCATCACTTTCCTCTTTATTACATCCTTCGTTCTTCTCCTCGTCATTTGTTTGCCAAAAACATGTAAACCAGTAGCTCAATTGCAAGACCTGCAGTCTACGGGATTGGCGGCTTCTTCGGGAGACTCGTGTCGATGCGCGCCTTTTTCGACGAATGTCCGAGGCTGGCGCGAGGAGGGGCGGGCTTTGACTGCGGTTTCGTAAGTGACGTGTTGTCTAGCGATGAGTGGGGGATACATACAGAAGATGCAGCTGCATTGCTCGTTGGTGCCATCATGCCTTGTGGTACTGTGAGCGTGGCCCCAGATGCGTACTGATAGGTGATGCCGGTAAGTTCCCCAAGGATCGGAGCTGGAGGAGCGACCGTTGTAGTGAAGTTGGCACCGCTGGGGACGAAGGGAGACGGCCGATTTTGCGCTGGGTAGGTCGCGTTCCTTCTCTTGCGGCCTTCGTTCACGCGCGGCGGAACCAGGTAAGCCCGCGGCAGTCGGCGAACGAAGTCGGGAAGGAAGTCAGGGCTTCCCAGCAGCTGCTCCTTGGTCTTACCAGCCCAGTCATGCTTAATCTCATACTCTAGCATGGGAATCTAAGGTTTGCCGGTGACTTTGCCGGTCTTCTTGTCGGTTTTCTTGCCAAGAATGGCGTCCTTGCTCTTTCGCGGCGCGAGGTCAAAGCCCGACGCGCTTCTGAGCATCATCTGACCCCATGCTTGGTCGTTGTAGGTGAGCGATCTGGCCAGGACGCATTGGCAGCCTGGCCCACCGAAGTGTCGATACTCCGAGCACGGGTCCTCTATGCCGCCACGGGCAAGCTTGTCGCACTGGTCATGTGTCAGCATAGGTCAAAAGCAACTGCAAATGTGGGCTTGCCTCTCTCAGCTGCTCTACGCATCTGGTACACGCTGTGCCCGGCTCGTTAGGCACCTCGTACTCCTCCGTTCCCTCTGCTCTGTCACTGCGTCGTGCAGGGTCCAGATTGTAAGCGTGGTCGAGACCACATGCCTTCCCGCGTGTGCATCCACCCTTGGCAAACGCCTCGCACGGCAGCCTCGACTTCTCGTTGTTACGTGATGCGACGTTCATTGTGAGCGGGTGGCAGAAGTGGTGTAGGCGTGATAGCAGCAGATGCGTTGCGGGTGTGATCAGTGGCGATGAGGTCATGTCTTGTGGAAGAGGTTGGCGGGGGCGCTGCGACGCCTTCACCTTCACCTTCGAACTTCTTCAACCACTCGAACAAGACTTGCAATGGTCCAGGATGACAGACGGTGAAGAACCAACCTAGGGAGACTATGCAGAGGTAATGCTAGTGATGCACTGGAGCCCTCTATGCATGAGAAATGACCACAGCTCTCCAGGAGATCTTGGTCTAGGCACTCGCTTTCCTAAAAATAAGCCAAAAGAACTAAGATCCCGTCGATCGCAGAGCCCGTGTTTTGCATAGTTTACGGCGCGATCCTGCTACTACAAACCATGCTAAGGAGGTGTCTTTACGCCATACTTGCATCGTATCTGGGACACCAGTACGCAACAAGCCCTGAGTGACAAAACACTGCTGTAGTAATGCGAGAAGCGGGGCGCATGCCTCGCGCGGACATGTGCCTTCGCGCCAACCACGCCCTAGAAGCATAGAGCGCAGGTGCCGTTCTATCAGTTCATCATGTAGGTTACATGTCTTTGTTCGAGTGCAGTGTATCCTCGTCTTCCACCCTGCTATCTTTGTTGCCCTCGACCGCCTGCCATCACCTACGAAAATATTGCTGAGCGCAGAAACCACGCCATCCCAGGCCTGTGGAGCTCACGGCCTACCGAAGGGCATCGTCACTACCCTCCACGTGCTTTGTTCTTTGACGCCCTGCAGCTACGCGTTCGCACCAGAGCCGTCAGAGACCGGCTCGCTGGGTTTCTCCGCCGCCTTTGGTTGACACGTTCGGGCATGCCGGGTTCGCGTTCTACGGCACATGCACTTGAGCACGATGCTGTTCCTGGTACTGGGGTACTTTCAAACGTGCGCACGAAGCCACCTAAATCAGCTAGCGCCTGGTTCTCGGAAAGGCAGTTGTAGCTCGCCATAGCCTGTGTACGCAGTTGCTCTACGACATGTGATGCGGCCTACGTGGCCCGGCTCCAGACAGTGTCATAGGAGAGGGTGGCTGCTTGAGCTGACTCCGCTGCCTACATCTTCTCGTTGTGTTCTTATGAGGAGGTAGACCGAAACGAGATCCGACCCCCGGTTGGCTATGACATCATCGCAAACTGTGCAGGCCATCTGGTTCGACAAGCTGAATGAGAAACTCCCGTAGAGCATCCAGGAAAGGATCGTAGGAGGTCAACAG
The DNA here is from genome assembly GCA_010405375.1 of Lophiostoma macrostomum CBS 122681. NCBI lineage: Eukaryota > Fungi > Ascomycota > Dothideomycetes > Pleosporales > Lophiostomataceae > Lophiostoma > Lophiostoma macrostomum. Next base: position 26,592 of record MU004543.1, read on the forward strand.
CAGAGGCTTGCGAACCTGCCCATGCTGTACGACCCTCCAAGGTGCTGGTTGCCGGGCTCGGTAGGGGCGGTGCGGGGAAGGGTCCTGGGTCCTCTCGCGTGGCTCCGGTGTACGTGGGTAAGAGACATCATATAATGTGGCCAACCATCCAAAACCGACTGAGGGTATCGGTGTGCCGTTGTTGATGCTTTAGTGGTGGTCTCCAACCCTGGAGGCTCCCCAGCTCCCCTAGACTCGGTGGACGGCCCATGATACGCTAAACTCAATGCGGAATCTGTCGGGAGCGACAACGCTTCGCTACAACATTTTCGCGTATTGCTCATGGGGAAGTATATCAAACATTGTGCGGTTCCTTCGTCGAGATTTGTCTTCGATGAATGATTGATGGCCCGGAAGCTATCGTGGTCTGGTTGTTCGAGCCTGATCTTGTCCGTACTGCGTGACAGTTCATGGTATCTAACTAAGTACCTAGGTAGTGGATGCCGTGCGTGATGATGAGACCTGAGTTGATTATTGATTAGACAGTGCTTTAAAATGCGAGGACTTGGATTCCTATAGTAAGGGTTGCAATGACCTGGGCATGCTCGAAATCGAGATGTTTTTCTTTGTATAGGTCTGTGAAGGATAGATTTTTGTTCGTGGGAATTTGATATGAAGTCTCTGTCCGAGAGTTTGTTCTCTGTATGATGTTGGAGATAGTCCATGAATATATAGTGTGGGGCAGATGGGTAGTTTAGAGACTAAGAGCTGGAAGATAATATATACTCTAATTGCCGTCTTTCTTGACAGTCTCTGGGTGAACTGCAAACTGAAATCGTGTACTTTTTGACTGCACAAAGTCTCCGTGGGGATGTGGTACTCTTCAAACGGCATACGTCAGTCCTTGCTAGGGACATCGGGAGTCACTGCTCGAGTGCTTGTTCAGGGCCGAGTCCGAGCACCAGGGCATCCAGCCGTGTGTTCCCACCACAGTGAAACGAGCGGGACCAAGTGACCGGGTATCCATCAATGGGTTTTAATAAGAAGCTTGGATCTCGCCCGATTCAATCGAATCACATTGCTGCCTGTCACCTACGCTACTCACATGCATACCTAGGGTACATATGTAGTGTGCATCTGGAGATGTCCAAAAAATGCCTCATGGGTGAGGGGAACTGTCCCGTGTTTCAGCTTCTATCGATTTTCCACTGCGCTGGGCGCATTACCTGACCCATTCTTTTCTAAGCACCCCACTTTCAGGAGTCACAAGAAAATCAAAGGCCATAGCGTCGGGGAGGTGGTATAATCTGTGTTCACACGGACGCTCGTGGTCCCGGTGTGACTCGACCCACGACAGGTTGCAAGAGTGTATGACGCAATGACACAATCAATCTCGAAGGATGTCGTCGAGCGTGGTCAGTGCTCCTGCGATGCCGCACTTGAGCAGTGGTAAGTACCGTGTCAGCGATGGTATGCGAGGCCTCAAACTCGGACTCTACGAGAGGATTAGAGCAGGTAACACTTGGGAGACAGCCTCGATTGGGGTAGTGGTCTTCCCGTCATCGCGTCGCTACCAGCTCTGACCTCCTGAAGTCACTGCTTCTGCCCACCTACCCACCAGCCTGCCAACAACCGTGCACGCAGCAAGGTAACATAGTATGACTGTACCCTAGGTACTTTTTGAGTCATAATCTGTCTTTCGCTCTCTCTATATAAACCCCGTTCGCGACATACTTCATGCCGCACCATTCAAACATTGCTTCCGAGCCATACCTCCAGTATATCTACAAAGTTTACCGGTTCAAATACCCTGTTTCCTCTTATAAGACCGACATTGTTCAACATGGCAACTCAAGCGAACCCCAAGACCTATGAATATGGAATCCGAATCGAAAACCACTTCGTGGACAAAGAGAACAGTACCGCAAAGATGCGCGCCCATATCGATTTCTTTGGCCACACAGGCTGGGGAAAAATTAAAAGATCGGACGACGACGAATGGATCGAAGTCGACTACGAAACCTATGAACAGGCTGCGTCAGCTGTGGACAAACTTAGTAGAATACTTATTTGCGATAAAATGCCTAAGGTCGAACACCGTTAGCTCCCCCCAGAGATTTCCAATCGAACGCTGGCAATACCTCGAGCCATCGGTGATCGGGTACGGGAGAGAGTGCCGGACACAGTATCTCGTTCGAGGTCCAAATCTTTGGTATACATACACCAAAGTCAGTGCGGATGACACTGAATATGTAGACATGGTCATTCGAGGTATTTCCCAACTACAGTCACTCATTACTGCCATGGAGACTTCGAAGGGCTGGTCCTTTCTTCACTTTTGTATTGTTTCCTACTGTAATTAGCAATAATATCTAATTGACTCTCTACGTCCGAGCCTAACAACCAATCCCGGATACAAATCGTAATGTAGGAAGTTATCAAAATGTACTAAATCAGGGTGGCTGAAACGCGATGATGAGCTAATGTTTGTCAATACCCACACGGGAAAGAACACCTACAGGACAGGTTAGTAATCGTTCTGTGGCTTCTGCTATTCTATTGGCAAAGTGCTGGTTCTGTACGTTGTAATGCGTTTTTGGGGGTAGGTCAGTATTCGTGTACGACAACTTTACAAGACCATGGATGCTATTCGAAAACCAGAACTACACATGAGCTCTGTCCACTGGGCCTGGGCATGCCTTTGCCTGCGGTTCCGCGTACGGATAGAGAGCAGAGAGTGAATCAAGAACAGGCTTCCAACAACAATCAGGTGCGGACACCACCCAACCTGCCAACTACCCTACCACTCTGCGGAGAGAACCAGTGAATAAGATAGATACATCCTCCCCCATCTCGCTCCTTCCCCATGCACCTCTCCTCTTTCCTTCGTCCTATATAGCTACCTAGGGTAACAGTCTTGTAGTGTATTCCTAGAACACGAACGCTGTGGCGACGCGAATCCTTGCAAATCAATATCAACGAACATTTGAATATGGTTACTATCTCGCAACGCCATCCACATACCAAAATTCGGCGATTCACAAGACCGAAAACGGTCTGTCACATATCGAGATTTCGGTTGCCGAAGGTCCTTTTGGGAGAGGAGGAGGAGGACATGTCGTTTAAAGACTTACTTAATAATCAAAACTCTTGCGAGCAAACCTCTACTCTAAGTAGGTATCTCACGGCATCGACCATGGCAGTCCGAAGCCGGACCGGTGTTTGCCGGTAGTATCCGCATGGTTCCCTAGTTAAGCATATATCCTCCCGCCATCGTCATGTAATTTGGAATTGTTCACAGTAAGCAGCTAGCCTTTAACGGGAAACAGACGAAGGTAATTAGGTTTCTCATTTGTCGCAACATACGTATCGGTCAGAAGGACTCTCTTATAACAGGTTAACGAAGCGTTTTTCACCATAGTTTGAAAATGACACACGACTCACTTATGGTCATAAGCAGCTGCTATACCCTCGAAATACCACATTTGCTGCAGTCTTCTTCCCAGCCGGCCAGATCCTCGAAGCCACCGTCGCGTTCTAGCAATGGATCTCCAACTCGACGCGCTCCAAATCGAAGACTTCTACAATTTGATCTCCCACTCCAAGTTGCACCCGCCAGGCCAAGATCTCGTTGGACCTCCAACCCCGCTGTGCTGCCCCGTCCAGACACCCCAGGAGGCCTCTACGCGCTTAGCCTTCCACTTCGCAAAGCAACGCGCGCGTTTCCTCGGCGATCCAACGGTTCGGTATATGAAAGTTGTGGATCGGGGTAGATCCAACTCTATCATCAGCATCGCGCGGTGGCACTATTATCCCCAGGGGTACAAATTTGAGAGCGAGATCCATTGGGAAACCCACGATCTGCCAAATTCCAACGTTCCAGTAGAATCTCATGATCAAGGACAGGCGCCTACGCAGGAACAGGCCCAACAGATTCCCAAAGATTTCAACATCCCCCTGCACAACCACATTCTTAGGACTCGTGACCGCGCACGTGCATCCTGGATTCCTGCCAACGAGCCCTGCTGGATACTGATGCACATGGTCACGCACCCCTCGCATCGTGGCAAAGGCGCAGCGGGTATGCTGATACAATGGGGCATCGAGCAGGCGGAGAAGGATAGAGTGCCGGCGTATCTTGAGGCTGGAGTTATGGGACGCCCAATTTATGAACGGCATGGATTTGTGCAGGTGGGAGAGCCATTGAAGGTTAACCTTGAGGGTTACGGGGGTGTGGGGACTTTTGTCATGTGTACTATGGCGTATGTTCCGAAGTGGAAGGGAGCTAGAAGAGAAGTGTGAGTGTTATGTGAGTACTGAGGGTGTGAAGGGCGGCTCTGGTGGCGAGAATAATAGGAACTTGCGTAGGGGGGCAATAAGGACGTCTGTGTACTTGAAATTTGAATGTGGTGTACTCTGCTCAGTGGACGCTTCCTCATGTGGAGAAGGACTGACAGTTCTTCCCCCAAGATATCGCTCTCTCCATGCAGTCTAAGCCCTCGTCTTGCTCATTCGTTCCTCGGCCATCCTAGTAGACGATGAGGAGTTCGTGCATCGCTCCCAACTAGATTCTGCTGCAATAGTCAATGTGCTTCCGCTATGGTGTCTTGGACGGTCAACTGATTGCACTTTCGTGACGCACATTGTTACGACAGGACTTTGTGGGCTTTCAATCCTCCCCTGTCCTGCACTTTCAAGGCTCCAATGCCAGCAATTAACAGCCGGGGTGCTAGATAAGGGTGCGCGGAGTCAGGGGGTTGCAGGGGTCGTATGGAGTGGGTGCACAAGAAAACGGCGATGGCTTGATGAAGACAATACCTTAATAAATACTTTTTTGCCACTTATTTTGCCCTTTTTCAATTAATTATGTAGTCTCGAATCTTTTCCTGGACAGTTATTATTATCTTGTCTTCGAATATAGATGTTTCAACACGATTCACGCTGACCTCTTTCACTGGATCTCACGGTCTTTCCCCGGAGCCTGGCGAATCGTATTCCCGGATCTTTTGACAAATGGAACACATGCGCACGCAATTCTGTTCTATATTTCTGGAGCCGATCCACAGCACAGCACTCATCCACAAATCGAGAACCGCTTCAAGATTGTTTCTTCGAATTCACCATGACTACCCTAGGTAATCAAAGGTACAATTCGTGAGTGCTGGACAAGGTGAAAGCTTTGTTGCGTGCTAATTGTCATGTCGATGTTCCGCCGATCATGTTCTGGGAGGGAGATCTGGTTGGACCATACATGAGGAAGAAAATACCCGTCGGTACTGTGGACGGCCATGCAGACAAGGCTGTGTACGCATATCTCCAACCACCGAACGACCCAGAGTTTTTCGTCGACAACGATAACAACACCATGTCCAGGAAGGAGGCCGAGTCAATCAGGTTTTCATATCCGTTCTGCATCCAGAAAGAGGGACTCACCAAAATTGAGTACCGCAATAGGGTCAAAAGCCTTGTCGTATATTACTTCCTTGTCGGGGGATACATCAAGGAATTTTGTGAGAAAGGCGGAGCTGTGACCATGCAGCGGCTCGTCGACGGCCTGAACTCAACCTTCGAACATGTTAGAGACGTCGAAATTATGCCCATGTCCGAGGCCGAGTTCGACGAGGCAATGGACACCATCACCGATAGTGAGGAAGAAGAAGAGCACAGAGACGACTCTACTGCTGGTGTTTGCATCAACTACAAACTCATCAACGAGTACGAGATTGGGAATACAGCTAGGAGACAGATGGTAGTGCGTTAGGAAATTGAGAAGGCAGCGTTGGGTCAGGCACAGATGGAGTGTGCCAAGCTGGAGCAGGCCTTGAAGGCCGAAAAGGCTAAGCGACGTAAACACCAAGAGAGCGTGGATGCAGCAGGTGAAGGAATTCGAGAGGCAGATCACCAGTTGATGGTCTTGGCGTCACGAATGACAGCAGAGGAGAAGGCAAAGCTGGAACGAAGCATGGTGGAGCACAATGCCGTGTAGTCATTCCTGCGACAGGGGACAGGCATATGTCACGGTCGGCAGATCGGCTACGAAGTACATTTGCCTTTATACTGTATAGACATCGACTATCCATCTGCCGGATTGATTGCCCGGAGTAGAAATGGAACTGAATTCATTCTGGCTTGAGGGGGACCATAGTTGCCGAATTCTGTTTCACGGCTAGGTCGGTTTCCTAATCTCGAATTACATTTATTCCATAATTTCTGTTATAGTACCTCCTTGGGGTTTTCTAATCTTTAGAAAGTGATAGAGCCTTCCAAAATTTTCAGGATCTCCTTTGCAACCTGCACGGTGGTCCTTCTCACATGCTGAGGGCTGTGAATCATGTGGTCCTGCCTGCTCTCACGCATACTGTTTGCGCCGATTGGCAACGTCAGCAAATCCTTCAGGTCGTTGAACACGACCTGCAAGCTAGTGTACATCCTCCTCGCTACCTCGCTCTCGTAGCTGCATAGCGAGAGGATACTTAGGTGCGACGACGCATACGCTAGCTCGAGTCCGACATCGTCCCTGCTGCATTCCAGAAGCTTCTGCGCGGCACTGTGCAGCAAAACCGTACCACCCACGTAGCTGGCATACCTACAACATTGTATAGTGTCAGCAACCGTAGCGCAGGCTGAAGAGAGTATCGGAGCGTATTTGACTCACAGCAAAATCCAACTGTGCGCCCGCACTAAATTGTCAAACTGCACTAGCGATGCCACCCGCGACGACTGTCTTGCAGCTAACACGCACTGGCTCTCAACGCTAGTCAGAGCCTCTAGATCTTCAACACTAATGTGGATATCGCCCAAGCGGAACTGCCCTAGTACCAACATACACTTCTTATGCGGCGCTATGAATAGGCCGAGGAAGAGTATGTGAAGGTGCAAGAGCGAGCGTTTAACGTCCGAGCTTAGAGCTAGCGGAGCACTCAGACTGATGTGACTGAGTTGCATAAAGGGCGGAAGAGTGCGCTGCCAATGCATCAGAGACTCAAGATAATACCGTTCCTTCATAGCGGGCGGTCCTTCTACTTCTTTCTTCGACCCGAGTGCTGCGTACGTAGCCAGTCGACCCAGCTCGAATATACGTGCTTGGTATGTATCAGGTGTGCTCTGATGCTTTGATTGCGGTATATGATACAGCTATGTAGCGTTAGATAGCTCTGTAGGAATAGCCAGCTATGAGAGCGAGCAGGGAGGCGGACAAGTGAACAGTGTCAAACATACATGTAGATCGTCATATTTGACCCGTACTTCCTGGTGCGTGATATTTGCAAACCAGCTATACAGATTCATGTCAGCAGCTGCAGGCTATACCAGAACGACAGGGTAAGCATTCAAAAGCTCGGACCTTTCTAAAAAGATGACACTCTGGAACACATGCCACCAGTGACGCAATTCTTCTTCTGGGGTCGTGGCTTTGAACAACTGAGACGTGAAAGCTTCTCTTCCGATCTCCAGGCTTGATGCTTTTCGCCGTTAACTACTGACCACCTAATTCCTGCAATGGAATGACGTGGATCACTTACATAAGAGTATTCTTGCACTGTCTGTACTATCGGTAAAGCGGCATATAGCCAAGCAAGCGAATAGTCGCATATAAAGGAGGTCTCTGATCATCAAGGGTGAAGACAGCAGACTTGAGAAGTACTCTAGGAACTTGCTCGAGGATTTCTTCTCCTGCAGACTGCCGTCACAGTAGCTCCCAACAGCAGCCATAGCAAAAACCTCAACAGAACTTGTCGGATCTAATCCGTTTACTGGATCATAGAGGGACCGAACCTCCTGCATGGCTTGATTATAGCTCCATAGATAGACTAGTGCACCGGTACATTGGAAGAATGCCTCGACGCTGTTGGCTGTTACGGCTTCCTGTGGAGTTGTAGTGACCTTGAACAGATGCTCGTCGATGCTGAGATCTTTCGTGATACGGTGCACTTCTTCCAGTCCTGCCTTGACCGCCTTAGATACCTTGTGGAAGCGGGCGTCCAAGTCCTTGTTTCCCCCATCATCCCGATCTCTTTGAAGTCGCTCGGAAAGATCTAATGAAGGTAATCCAGTGGCTGGATTGCGCCCTGCAGTACTTCGTCTGTTGTAGCTCTTTGAATCTGTTCGCTTGTGGCGATCATACGGCTGCTCGCGCCTTGGATCTGGTGGAGATCGTCGCGTTGAATTAGACTGTGTGCAGTAAATATTCGTCTGATCATCTAGGTGTCAAACAATAAATCTGGGGTTGTATGCACCTTTGATATATTCGAAGCTTTGTGGTCGCTGATCATACGCTGAATCTTTCGACGGTCGCCTAATCGCAAGCTCATCTCCGACATGTCGCTTTCTGTAATTCCTAGCATACTCTCCCAATCAGAGAAGCCGTTTTCGCGGAGACGGCACTCAGATGAACCAAGTCCGATTCGAGCGAGTGCCACATTCAACTCCAATCCGCCGATAGTGGCTTCTTTCGAAGATGACGCTTCTGCACAGGTAATGTGTTTCATGATACTCGTGAAGCTTTGACACGTAAAGCCCAAGGGATTGCCTTGATCGAAGCTCCGCCTGTAGTGGTGCGGGGATAGACCTCATTCAAGGATTTGTAGCTGGGAAGCAACACGAGTCACCGGCGACTGAGGCCGACTTAGGCAGCCTTGCCGTACACCCAACATGGAATTGTGCGTGGTGCCAGTCTGAGGAAGGTCCAAGCACCTGTGTAGCCGAAGTCATCCATGCACAGTGGGACCCCTATATGTGTAAATAGGAACCTGTGTTGTAATAATGAGGAAAACACTGTACTCTGCAGGCTATCGCCAGAGGGAAGTCACTTACATCACACAGGGCACTATTTGCAGGGCCCAGCTTGCTCATCGGCTAGATCCCTCTTCCAGAACCGGGGTCAGGAAGATCCATGCATGCGACTTCATACACTGCATAATTGGTGGAATGATGAGGTTCTGCATCGGTCTGTGTTGATCTCACAAAGGCCACAGATGATAGGAAGCCGCCGACCCCATTTTTTGCACTGTCTAGTGCGGGTAAATCTTTAGCAGATCTTTGCGCTAGCTCAGCCCTGGACTTAGAGACGAGGGGAATGTCGGGACGAGACGCTTAGTGCGCTCAACGTCGCGGGATGAGACAGCCAATACTGTAGCTCGAACGTTGAGGCAAGCAAGAAAATGTCGAAACGAGATAGTAGTAACTGGTCTGGAGCTTACTAGCTCCAACTTTTTGAGGTTTAGTTCGGCCGACTTCACAGCGGGCCGAAAGGATGCCGAAGGAATCAAGATAGACTAACCACATCTGAGCTGACAGGCTTGGCCCACGTTGATGATCGTCCCAGGGCTGAACCCGACGCAAGGGTTCCCAGATCGACGCTCGTTGTGGAGTTGCGTTCGACAACCCTATAGGGTTTTCCGTGGCGGCCACTTCCGAACCATGGCCCATTTACACGTGTCCTTCATTCACTAGCAATAACCGAAGATTGCCAATATCATGCTCTGAAATCAGGAATAGGCCCAATGGCATGAACACGACCTTTGAGCTGTCACAATTCCCTACACTACTCTCGGTGTGTCGTGCAAATCGGTTCCATCGTCGATTCAGGCAGGCAAGTGACTTAGCGTCAGGCCACCACTGATGAGCAGACCACGTGTTCTAGGCTCTCTACCCCCGAGTCGGATACAGGGATCAATCCCTGATCAGCCGCGCTAACGTCAAGCTTTTGTGGAGAAAGTTTCAAGTCACCTCAGATTGACGTATCAGGCGCGCCGTCCAGGGGTAGCATCCCAGTCTCGGTCCCGGATTACCAGACAAAGATCGCTGCCAGCGATGCCGCGGCGACGGTGCGCCCTGAATCGCAAAAGTCTTGGGACCGAGCGAATTGGCGGCATACTGTATGCGCGTTCGCTTCACCATGCATAGTGGCTTAGGAATGACGGTTGAAGCTTGGGAAGTACCACAGTGGTAGCTTCCGCGGGCGCTTCGTCCTTTTTGTGGACGAGCGAGAGGGGTGTCCGGAACTAGCAATCTCCGGGGAAGTGAGAATAGTGTTTGGTTCGTGAGTCCAGCCCTGGCGGCGCTACCCCAAGGGTTGGGATAAATGTCACTTGCTGATACACGGTCCGTGAAGACGATCACGGCAATCAATACTAAGTCCGGGTCTTTTCCATCCTCGTAGTATGCCGCTTCCGAACGATTGAGATACGTTGTGGACGGGAAGAAATGCCCTCTAACAAGCGTTCCCGAGGTCGTTGATAACACGAAATGACGAGAAAGGTCTAAGACGCGCTCGAAAATTATCTCGTGCATGCTTACACCAAGTTGTGCACTCGAGAAATACGAAACAAGTATGTTTAATTGTAACGAGGCTACCAGTAGCTAATTTCAATATGTACCATTCTACATCTACTAGGTATAGGAAGTCTCTGAGTGTAGCTTTCTAAGAAGACACGACATTTCTCAAACTCCAAAGCACCGGCTACCGCCTTCAGCCAACCTCAGCTGAGCTTGGTCTTTGCTTTGTCCGCCTCCACTTTGGCTCGCTGGGCTCGGGGAATATATTGTGGGGAGTATTGACGCCGAACCTTTGGGCGTGGTTGGTTGTAGAGCCTCGGAGCTAGATGATACATGCTGGAAAGTAGTAGGTTAGTTTCAATTGATGTAAGCGCAGATCATGAACTCACTGGAGAGTTGCTTTGTTATAGGCCCTACTGTCCATTCTGACTTCGTCGTTGTGACTGGTAGCCGGAATTTTGTCGCTCAGAGAAACCTGCGCAAGTTCAGCGAACTATACCCAGAGTTGTGCAGCTTGGTAAGGTAACGAATTAAACTGCGCGGCCTCTTACTATTTCCCTGTGTTCCGGTAGCATGTTCTTTGCGAGGACAGAGTCGCTCTTGATTGTTCCGTTGTCGCCCACATTCCGGTTGGCCTTGTGAGCTTCCAAGCTGGGGCGGGTTATGGTCATGATGCAGTGTAGGTAACAATTCAAACTTGTTAAAAGGTTCAACTTGAACGAGGTTGAAGTCAGGAAAGGTGCTGTGGGGAGTACAGGAATTCTTGGAGACAGTGCAAGATAAATGTGAAAGCTTGCGTACCAGCAGGGCCGTCAGAATCTTATATACAAAGAGTGTCAGTGTAGAGTGGTTTTATATCCCATTGGTCAACTGGGTCATAACCCTTGGGAAGTCTCCCAATCACCGACGCTAGCGAAATTTAGCGAAGGAGTGTAAGCGTGGCTGGTTCAACTTTAGCATCGTCTTTCCCATAGATCTCAACGACATGGATGATGATTATTCCCTCACGTCATGATCAGCTCGTCGTGATCTCCGCAACTGCTACGAATGATTTACGTCAGCATACACTCTCTGAGTGATCGGAAAGCTCCCATATCCGACAATATAGAAGAGTCCCTACATTACTGCCAGAACCGCTGGGTTCTACCTCCCTCGCGCAATTGTATGCAATACCATCTTGACACATCGTCGAGTTTCAAGATGAACACCCAAACTTTGTCACATAGCTCGGCCTCAACCAATCCCTCAACACCGGTGACTACGGGCACACCCATTTCGGCTGCCCACGCAAGCGACTTACCGTCCTCGTCGATTGAAGCCTTCTCAAGATTATCTCTAGAGGCTAACCCGCCTAGTGGGGTAAAGGCGCCACCAAATACGCCAGCCATAAGTATGTCCTATGTTATTATGTGCCCCTTCTCCTGTTTTCTATAGGATCGTACAGTTAATGAGCCTTAAAGATGTATTGGCACATTTGATCGCCGCGAGTACCCGATTGAGCTCGGTCGAGCAGCTCCACGACGGAAAGGACCAGAGTTCCTATTTCATGATCGGCAGGGACGAAACTACGCCGAGATTTCATTAGACTCTTGGAGCAGCTATGACTGATGCGCATCTGTCAAGTCTGCCTTTCGAAGAGGGTGGGTGTAAAGCATATCGGTACAACATATCGGTACAACACATCATAGGAGACCGTGGCACGGACGCCGTTTCTGTGAACATGGGACCCGGAACGGTGGTGTGGGAAGTCGGGGTAAAGGTGCCGGGAGGGCAGATGAGGAGTGGGGTTGTCGATTTTGAGCTCTGCGGGCGAAAACACGCGCTCTTAGTGACAAAGTCTAATATGAGCTGACCCCGAATGGTCATGAGCGCGTACTGTCTTTCTAACCACAACATGCTGCTTCGATAAAGACATCAATAAAAGACTTGCCGCATTGGCGATACTCTACTGAAATGACTTTGGTGCTGATGGAGTCGTGCTCGAGATCTTCCCAATCGAAGCGCACAGTTTTTGGATGACTTGACGCCTACCAAGCTGGGATATACACAATGAGTGGACTCAGATGATGTCAATGAGGTATCCATTCAAGTGACGTGTTTTGTAGTACCATGACAAACAGCAGTCTGCGTAAATATATAAGTAGAACCTTAAATAACGACAGAATTCCTACAATCAAGCTATCACTACAGATCTCTACAGCGACCTGATCAAAGCCTTGTTGCCTCACGATGGTTCCTCGTACTCTCATGAAACTAGCGACACCAGCCATGATGCCTGAGCACGAACATACGATCGGCGATTCGGATTCAAGAGGTCTTCTCTGGCAGATTGATTGCATCAATAGCGGAACACCTCAATCTCGGTACGCCTATAAGCGCAAACGATAGCTCTAACACAAGTAAGTTGAAGTTGCCTTTATTCCATTACCGACTTATCATGATATAGGTTGACGACATTCCAAAGATGGATTGCGTTGAGCCGGCAGATCTGCGCGGGCCGACTGCCGTGCCGAATGTGTAATCCTCATCGGCATCTTCCGGCAAGCGGCCAGGGTGCCGCTGCGCATACACGGCACCAAAACGATAGCTGCAGCCGGTGTTAGAGGCATATCTAGATAATCAGACTATCAAGTCATGATATGCTGATCCAATACAATGCCTCACGAGCATTGACGCTGGAAGCGAGATTGTGTTCAGTCCCACGCATCATGTTGTACCTAGGGTAAAGTCGGCTCAACGATCCTCACAGTACTCCTGAGCCATGAAAATCATATTCCAAATAGCGACGTGCGAGCTTACAAGACAATACTTGGAAAATGAGAGTCTGCAGAACCGAACCGTGGAAACTGCATGTGATATCTTTCCAAGCAATCCGCAGGACTAGTGGATTTGTACCTTAGCATGTGGGGTAGCACTAACGATAATGGAGATGCAGATCGCTTCGGAACAGACTCCGCTGACTGCATTAGGTCCAACGATAGCTTGCAACATTGTGATGTCAAAGTTACGAGAGTAGATATCGTTTCGTGAGGACTTCGAAAGAAGTTGTTCGTTCCGAGTTCATCTTTTAAGCCGCAACCTTGCTATAAGTTACTTTTTTCTCCGCGTAGATGTTATCCTACGCCAATACCCTCAACAATACTCTTGTATCGTGGTACTGGAACAACCATAAAAATGTCGCAATCCCTTGCCGCTTTTCGACAAGGGAGAAGCGCGGAGCTCCGCGACCTGGCAAAAGAGCACCTTCAGCATGAGTATTCCACCCAATTCTGTACTTGAAGCACTCACGAACATAATTCAATCCTCGCTCTCTATGATAGTTGGCATAGTGGAAATACTGACCTCCAAAAGTCTAAGCCAAAAGGAGCGCGATCTGTTGAAAAGTGCAGGCAGCAAAGTGTCCACTCATGCCACGATTGGCTCGCTGGCAGGCTTGGGACTGGGCATTTACTGTGCTTACCGGCTACGATCGATGCGGATGGCCTACTTCAATGCTTTTAGAGCGATGGAAAAGCCCGTAGAAGTGAAATTCGCGGACGGCAGTGCCCGTACGTTCTTTATAGCCGTGCACATTAAACGTTGAAACTGACTCTCTTGTCAGATCCCATACCAGATATCACAGATAAACTTGCGCCGTCCAAGTGGGGTGATACGGCGACCTACTTCTTTTTCTCCGTTGGAGGCCTCTTCCTAGGCGGCGAATTGGGCTTTCTTACGGGTTCCGCATCAGCCACACGTACCATCACCAAAGATCCCAATGCGAAGGAAAGGATCGAAAAGGCATTCAAAAGCTACCGCATCGATGTGATGAAGCGGCAGATTCAGCAGTTGGAAAAGAAGTCGACATTTGAGCACCTGCTCCGCTCGTGAAGTAACGAAGGATCCAACCTTTGGGTATGAGACGCAAGGCTCGTGCGTGCAACCATGATCTTGTACATAATCTCAGCCGATCGGTTCTCAAGGAGAAGACTCCGATAGATACATATCATCAGCTGTCCCGCCTGTGACACGATAGCTTTATGATACTAAGACTCGTCCGCTTACCTTGATCCGCTCGCTTTCCACACTCTTCCATGGCGACTATACTGGTGAATATCGATGATTGAACAGCTGCACCATCTGGAATCGTTTTGTCTGGTTGTGGATGTTGTCATCGTTTCTTCCCATTCAGTCACCGGGTGGTATCACCTTGCCTCTGCAAAGAACCCGGTCTTTTTTTTTGTTGAATATGCGGGTTCGATACTCGAGACGATCACGAAGAGTTGACGACAATATCGAAAACATGAGTCCGGGCATCTCTGCCAAAATGCGCGCTCATGGGTACTTCCCAGGACCATGCCGCATCATCCGCACCAGGTGTTGATTGTGCAATTGTGCTGTTTGTCCAGGTTGTCTCCAATCGTTTGCGGTGTCCATGGTGGGGCATGAAGCAGCAGGCAGCAACAGCCCAGTGGACGCTGTACCCCGCTGCCTCTCACTGCAAACCTGGCATATCCTCCATTCTCTCTCAGTATATTCTGGACCCACAAAAACCAAAGCTGCGGTGATCAAGCATCACTTTTTGAGGAGAGGAGGAAGCTAGTGCAATGGGGGTTACAGCGAGCCAACCCGTTTGCGCTATCGAAGACGTGCCCGGAAAGGGCAAAGGCCTCGTTGCGACCGAGGACATTCTCAAGGGCACAAGGATCACCTCCGAGGTACCTATCATCGCACTGGCACACGTCGCGAGTGTGGAGCAACTACATGATCTCATCAATCAGCAAGTTGGCTCTCTAAACCAGGACCAGCAACGAGAGTTCCTTTCTTTACACAATATCTACCCTTACACCAACCATACAGAGCGGTATCATGGCATCATTCGAACGAATGCCCTACCAATCGGACCAGATCTAGCTGCATGCAGTGTTTTCTCCCAAGCGTGCCGAGTTAATCACGCGTGCGACCACAACGCAACGAATTTTTGGAACGAGAACATCAACCGAGTCAAGATTCATGCAATAAGAAATATTCAAAAAGGCGAGGAAATTACAATATCCTACCTAAAAAGCCACAGAAATCGCCAGGCGCGACAGGAAGAGCTCCTGAGAAACTTCAAATTCACGTGTGCGTGTCGACTCTGCTCGTTGCCGACTGACCAGAGCAACAGTATTGACGTGAAGTTGGATCGCATCCACGAAATAGATGGCATCATCGAACGAGGTGGTGTACCAGCGCTCGTTGCATCCGCCCGGCGGATGCTGGACTACGTTGACGAACAGGTTCGGCTCTGGCACGAACTATCGGCAAACGAAGTCGGTCTGACTCGGGCATATCCGGACGCTTTCTAAATTGCTGTCGCAAATGGAGTCTTGACAAGGGCGCGCAGCTTCGCAGAGAGACTGGTACCTCTATTTCTGGCCAGTCTCGGTGAAGATAGCCCCGAGGTGATTCAGTACAGCAAGCTAGCTCGAGACCCTACGGGACATGAGTACTTCGGCATGTCCATGAAGTGGAAGACAGCAGTGAACGAGATACCAGAGGGGCTAGGACCAAAGGACTTTGAGGACTGGTTTTGGAAAAGGGAGACGGACACCAGCCACGGACAATTGATATATCTTCGCGATCGGGAGATCTGCCTGGGCTTCAAGGATCTCCCAAACCAGCTCGACCTCGAGTCTGACTATTTCGAATATACCGACGCGGACGTGCGTCGACCGCTGTGTCACTGGTTTTTCCTGGGCGAAATCCAGGCTATCAACCCGATCTTTCGTCGACAGCCGCAGGTCAGAGACGTTGAGGGCACGACCGTTGCGCTTTTTCTACCTCGTGATCATCGACGCGAATTGGCCGAATCAGAGGTTAAGAAGGGGAACACAGTTGCGATTTTATACGCTGAATGCATGTTTGGAGAAGCGGGTATCCGCATCCAGGACCCCCAGATGATGAAGGTAACGTGTTAGGATTGTGGAGGAATACGATCAGGTCTGCTGACGAAATGCATTTAGATCTTCCCTTTGTCACTTGATAGGCTCCAGAACTTGAGTCAAGATACACAGAACGGTTTCAGAATCTGTCGCAAATGCGGAAAGAAGGGAAGTTCGATGAAACGATGCGGTAGATGTCTGACTTTCTGGTATTGCGACAAGGTGAGGCATTGCTGCAGTCAACTAGACGCCCATTGGCCTAGATACTGACACTTTGTGGAAAGGTCTGCCAGACAGCCGACTGGATCGAGGAGGGGCATAAAACTGAGTGTAAGGTACTAAGAGACCCGGATTGGCAAGCAATGCTCCGTTTCAATTGGGACAGGTTTCACGGCCAGATTTCCTTCCCGCTCCACATCGATGAGGGCTCCTGAGTAGGCACTAAGGCACACTCCAAGGACAGCTAGATAAACACAAGGACAGAGTTGAGTCCCGAGAGCAGTGTAGGAACAGTATCTTAGTAGGACAAGGGTATTATGGTAGAGAGGTGCTACCGGGAGATGGCATCGAGGGTAGACATCACCTTTGGCTCAGCAGCTCAGGCGTAACAATATCTAAGCCTTGCTCCAGATGAACCGAATGCTGAACATTATCATCCGTGCCCTCTCTTCTACAGCCTTCCAACACAAAGACCTGCACATGCTTGATTCGTTCTCTTCTGAAACCCCACGGTTACATGGGCCAAGTTAGGATTTTTCTGTAATCAAATGCCATACACATTTGCATCGAGTTAAGTCTACTTGCAAACATCTGAAGCTCTTGGGTATGCATCAACTAGCCAATCTTGCCGTCACAGGACAGGATCCGCGCTCGTGGACAGCTTCCACATACCGAATACCGTGTTCCCATCTTGAAACGACCCAAAATAACGAGGCCAGACGTAGAGACGCGCTTCTAAACATCGCATACTTACCATGCAGTCTTATCCGTTTGCGAACTAGCAGTACATCGAGGGTGGATGAACGTGCCGGCTCTAGTACCATTGACAATGGCGCTGAGGAAGACAGTATCGGATACCCATCGAATATGACATGGATGACAAAGATGTGTGATCACGCGCCGATCGAGGTGGAGAACTGGAAAGGAATAATCTTATTAACAACGCTGTCTAAAACACCCACTGAATGATTTACACCCACATCTACGAAAGCATCGGTAAAACCTTCTTCCGCGGACTGAACCGCACAAAGCACTAGCTGACCAGGCACCCATATCATACATGCCGACCAATTCTTGATCCATTGGGCACGAAGCGATACGCTGATAGCCCCCAATATTCTCGATATCGTCTCCGCCATCCATGCACGACGTCCAGATCAAGCTGATCGCGCCTTTGTACTCTGGTAGCGAAACATAGTAACCCTTGATAGTGCTGACCAGCGCCGTGGTAAAGTTCGAGCTGGTTTGTGCGGCGTGATAGGTGTAGTTCTGGCCTGCGGTGTTTGCGTAAATTGGGGCATCCCCGGTCTTCACCCAGTCATCAATGTCGGACGACAGCCCCGCCTTTGAGGAAAATGGACGCTGCTGGTTGGGTGGGCGCACATGATCTGGGGCCAGACATCTGAATCAGCTTAACGTACGGGGTTGGCAACTGTATGTGTGCGCGTTGCCGCTAGTAGTGTGAGGAAGAGGTACGTGTACATTATTGTGTAGCCAAACTTTGGTGTGTCGATCAAAACTCCAGGCGGAAAAACCTAGCTTTCTATCGTATAGGCTATTGTTCTTGGTGCACTGGCCTCTTTGTTCCGACACTAGTCGTTGTGTAGCCCGTGGTTAAGACAGCCATTTCTTTGTAGGACGGGGCACACCCTGCTCGAAGGGACTTTGCCTACTATCTCAACTCGGATCTAGGCTACCCTCAAGTGATTGCTGCTGCCGTTAACGTCGTTTATAAGCGAGCTGGCAGTATAAGCGAGCTGGCACCCTTATTAACTTTCGCGACGCGTAAAGCAATTTATCTTAGTAATACAATAAGATATATTAGAGCTAGTTACTACTATAGATTAAGTAGTACTTAAAGTATCTTTTTAATAAGTATATAAGTTATACCTAGTCTTTCTATAGAGCCTATAATATACTAAAGCCTACTAGCTTATTGTTACGCACAAAGAAGATATGCAGGTATCTTCACCCAAGCAAACGATAGGTACGAGATCGTAAGGCTTGAGAAAGGCATATCAACGTAGGACGACGATATGCGGGGCAGGAATTAGGTCATCAGGTTACGTGACGTGATAGAGCTCTTGGCGCGTGCTCGAGCTCGATCAACTGTAACAGACCTCTAGTACGACGGGAAGTCTTAAGCAAGGAAAGGTTAGATCTAATTAGCCCTAGAATATAAAGAATAGAAGTATATAAGGACGCTCCTTTATAGATAGTTCTAGCTCTTTATAGCTATTTATAAAATTATAGTCTAGCTCTTTTAGACTAAAGCCTTTACCTTATAAGTTACTTTACTATAATTTCTTACTTATTACTTAACCTTCTATAGTTAAGTTAAACCTTTAATATTATTATTAAATCTTTACGTTATTAATTAAATAATTATAGTTCTAACCTACCCTAGATTATAATATTTAGCTACCTATAAGTTAATATATTAAATTAATAATAGTAACCCTATTAGCT
>MU004544.1:0-45224 GCA_010405375.1 Lophiostoma macrostomum CBS 122681
GCTGTACTAGAGAGAAAGCTTAACACTCCTATTAACTACTTATTATTAATAGCTATAGATCTTATATTACTATAGATTTTATTAACTACTATAATAGGAATAAGATTCTTCTAGTAGTATTCTCGCCTTATTTAATATATACGCTGCAGCCGCTTAATATTTATATATTTAAGCCTCTCTTAGCTACCTACTTAGTAGAGCTATTAGCCTTTCTATATAAGAGCTAGGGCCTATTACTAGTTACTAAAAGAGACTTCTTTAGCCTATTCTAGACAGCCTGGAAGAGGTTATTTAGACAGCTATTAATTATTAAGGCCTTTATAGCTACTAGCATATTACCGCTTAGTCTAGAGGCTATACTTAAAAGGTTTACTAAAGCTAGCTAGCCTAAGCAAGAATTAAGAGAAAGCTTAATATTAGTACTTAGCGCGTTAGACTAAAGAAAGATAGACTAGCTTGCAAAAGCAGCTGCAGTAAATTTAGGTAGTCCTAAGGTAAAGAAGCTAAGCTAAACGATCCACTTAATTTTAGTAAAACAATTATTACTACAATATGAAAACAAGGGCCTATAAGCAGCTCTAGATTATAAAAAAAGGCGCTAGAAGCGTGGCAAGCCTCTACTAGACGAGCAGCCTACTTAGTACTTAGGTAGGGCAGTTTTCTAGTCCCTAAGAAAGGTGCAAGAGGCACGTGATTATCTACAGCAAAAAGAAGCTAAGGAGGAGCAGCTGCTACTCTAAAAAGCTAAGGCAGCTGAGACTTAGAGGGCTAGCCAGCAGCTTAAGGCTAGGCTACTCTAAGAGAGGCGCGTCGCGAGGGCTAAGGCTCGAGCAGCTCGAGCGAAGGAGAAGGCTGATTAGGCTGCTAAGCGAGCCTAGAAGCAGCAGGCTCGCAGGGCTTAACAACAACTCTAGCATTATATAAAACTAGCTAGAAAGGGTAAAAAGAAGGCTTTAAAGCTACCTACGCAGGCTATTTAGAAGAAGAAGCCTGTTATTAAGGTAATAGAGGCTGTAGAGGCCTCAGGTGCTGCACCGCAACCTCTGCCACCTTAGTCGCGCTAGGGCTAGAATATTAAGACTCTAAGTAGATTTTTATAGCTATACTTAATTCCTAAGTCTTATAGTTTCTTCTACTAAAAAACCTTATAATAATAGCTATTATATAGAGCTCTGTGGCTTCGAATTTCGCTGAGGTGTTTTGGTGTTGGCCGCGCGTTACGGCTGACCGCGCATTACGCCTAGTTCCACGGTATAAGACCCCCGTTGTCTCCCCTCACAGCTTCTTCAGGTTTCTCCTCACACGTAACAAGTGTGAGGACTCAAAGTGCAGGGAACTTCGTCTATGTCTTCGTCGGTCGCGAGACTAAAATGATGACCAAGCTGCCTAGATGAGCAGGAAAATAGTTGCCGCTCGAATCGCGAGGTCAAAGCTGATATGAGACTGCTTGTCTGATCGTAGCAATCCTTCAGTTGCATTCAATTAGAGAGTGATGATCATCCGCAGTTTCGTCAAATGATTTCAATTGGAAGTCTTGTTGTTTTTGTTTTATGTACAGGAAGTGTGGGTACTAAGGAAGGGTGATACGGGAAAGCAGTTACTCCTGCCTGCGGGTAATTGGAAATCTTCTTGAAGCGAGCAAGGCATTGAAAAGTATAAGAACCCACGAGTAGCTCCCACTCAAGATTCTCCTCGACAGATTCTGGTGTAGTGCCTCAAAATCCGAGATGACGAAGCCATGTCTTCTCCTGCTGGGGATCAAAAAGAACGCTTCAAGTGTCTCACGGAGAAGAATTGTATCGATAAAGCCTTGCCTACGTAAGTAAGTCTCTTGGAAACGTCTGTGAAGGTGACCTACTCGATGATGAATACTATTGTAAGCGCTAAGACGTCTCTTCGTAATTGAAAGAACAGTGAGTTTGATTTGCGATGTTCTCCGTGCAAGTCTAGTCTTGTGTACCTGAGCCTTTTTTCTGTTACACACCCTGCCAGTAAGCTAGATCCAGGGTTAGCAAGATTCGCACTGTATATGTTTGCCAGCCTGCGATAGCACGGTTCTCATGAACAGAGGTGAACATAGTCTGAGATCCTGAAGAAATCAACTGTGGTCTAAAGATGCATACTATGCATTGAACGTACTTTGGGTTGCAGCTACCATATACACATTTGAGCTACTCTCCATAGGTCAAACATATGTTGCGGGCTTCTATATCTACATTATGCCGCTGGGCAGATTTGAGACCACGTCCACCAAGAAGCTGGAATTTAGTGAGGAATACCCCAGGCAGTTTCGTTGAACATAATCATATGCTTTATAGGAATTATTGTAAGCTACAACAAAGTCTAATAGAGCCTCTCAGGTGCAGGTCGTATGGGTGTTGAGTGATGCTTAACTAAAATTAGCTTCTTCGTGGAGTAAAAATTTAGGTCGATGTGTGCATTAAATACAATACTGCTATAAATGTTTTGCTCGCCCTGTGCAGATGATCCTGAACATGACTACTCCAAATTACACGCCAAAATGCTTCCTAAAGTTTACTCCATAGCATGGGGTGGTAGAACTTCTCCACGGCGAATAAAAGATTAGGTGTTACAATTGTTGTTGCGACAGTCTTTCAAGGGAGTTCCATCGGACTATTCTCTCTTAGCGCGTATGTGACCTTAGGACTGCCGAGCGCAGGCGGTGCAGATATGCCCACCAGTTCTGGAACATCCAGACGATGATCTAGTACATTGCCAACGTTTCGCTTCCGCTTGTACCACCACACACCACCACTCAAACAGATTATCAACAGAATCCCAACTGATACTCCTACGCCAATACCAATCTTCGTGCCCGTAGAGCTAGCGCCATCGTTTTCGGTCACTATCGACTCTGTCGGAGGGGTGAGGGTACTCGATGTTGTGATAGTTGCTGTCGAGCTGGAGGAAAGCACTTGCGTTGTGGTAGCGGTAGAGCTCGTTTCTCCCACCGTGGCAGTAATTGATGCAAAGCCCAATTTCAGTTTTGTCACCGTCATATCGTCGCAACAACCCTGGTCCTTGCAGCAGAAGTATTCACTACTACATTGCCATACCTTTTCCCCTTCATTCGGTAGTTCTACAAAGCACGTGTCAGCTTCGTCCAAGCTTGAACAGACTTGGAGTGCACAGAGATTACTCATACCGGCCACACATGCACCACCACACTCAGGCGATTGCCAAGAATCATCTGTACATGTCCCACGGATGTAGAGAGAGACGGTTGATCCACCGGTCGAATTGAGAAAATTGGGTGGCAAGCAGAGATGGTTTGAGGTGCAGAAGTCTCCCAGCGCGCAGCACTGGCTGACATCGGCATCCGGGTTGCATGGTTGATCGTTGGTCAGATCTCCGGAGGGCATGTAGCACAGGGCATAAACCAGTGGAAGGAGACCTGTCAAAGAGGTCATTAACGTAAACATAATTGAATTTGTTGCAGTGTACAATTTCCGAGGCTACAGAACGATATTTAAAGAGGATAGGAGCGCGAATGTGCTCAAGTGACATGGCGCAAGGCTGATTGTCTCGCGCTGTTGAGATAAGCCGGCTATCAATCATGCACTCAGCCTCAATGACTGGTACACACCAATAACGTCGAGAAATTTTACTGCGCCTTAGCAGGAATGGGGCACATGAAACACAGGGGTTGGTTGATCTCTATTGGGTAGTCAGCTTGGGCGGCACAGTTCCGGCCCCAAGACCGGCAATCGCAAAGCCAGCGACTTGAAGAGGGCATTCAGCGTCTTTTTCTTATCCTATCTTCTTCGAACCCGAGATTATCGCTAGCTAAAGAGCGAACATGTGGAGTCATATAAGGTCGCAAAAGTCCTACCGTTGTTCTAGATGTTATTCTTCTCAGCTTTAGGGAGACACGATACAAGCGATCCACCAATTGATGCAGCTGCATTATCATGCATGTGAGATGCATGGAGAGAACAGAATTAATTGATGACTCTATAATTCACATAGGTTGAATCGGAACTCATAATAGAGAAAACCAATGGTCTGATTTGAATGCAGATGCCGCTCCCTGTAACTCGAAACTATCCTACCGAGATCTGACTTGTCCATATTCACGAATGCATGGTCATAAACCCTTGGGATCCTCAAAAAATCTTGAAGGCCGCACCTTTTGTCCGTTCATCGCCACAGCTGGTTGAGGTCTCTTGACCTGTACTACCTTTTCGTTTTCGCAGACTATTGTTTCGGAACCGAACGTGCGACTTCGATTATCAGTGTCCTTGATGCCTGCAATATCGGGCCTCGGAGGCAACTGCTTTTGGGTCCTTGGTTCGTACGTCGAGGGAGACACTACTCTCTCCTGTGGTTGGTACGTCGGTTTCGCTTCTTCAGACTCGCCGCAACAGCAACAGCAGCAATTTCCCATCGTGTGTTTGTCGTCAATAATGTATACCGAATTGTTTACGATCTTCGCGAAGTTCTTGAATGTAACAAGATATTAGCGATGGGCTTCTCTGCTTTCGTGATGGGTGTCGGATTTTGGTAGCTTTGTGTTGGTATCGATCGGGGGCTGTTTGAATATGTCTGCGTACTATCAGCTTCTTTTGCAGGTAATGCCATGGGTATTGGACTTACGATAGTGGTTAAAGTATATTTATGAAAGAGTAATGAAAGGAAATATCGAAGGGTATTTATATGTGGTGCAATGTTGACTGTTAGCCTTATGATTCCTAAGGAATGATGAGTCCTAAGGAAATTGACTATCCGCATCATACAGAAACTCCTTATGAGTCAAGATTTACTACGACAGCTACACGTAAGATCGAAAAGGATAAATATATATAGACAAGTAACAAATCTTCTTTTACAAACAAGGTATTCTGGAGGAAAGACACCCAGAAAAGTATCAATGCAGAACATACCCCATACAAAACTTCAAATGCACGTTGACTACTTTCTCGTCTTCCAAAACTTCGAGAGCAGTTTCCATTTCAACTACTGCCAGCCTTCGAGAATAGATTGTTTGCTACACCTTCCAGCATACTCTCCCCCAGAGTATATTAATACGCTCTAGCATGTCATGATACATCCCAAATCCAGCTTCTCATAATCCTTCACCAGAACGACGCCTTATCTCCCATCTGGAGCCTTGCGTGCTCTCTCCTTGTGGCCTCGAGTGTTGACCTTTGAGATTGGTCTCATCTATGTAGATGGAGAACGTGGGTGTATTACTTCGGGTCGCTTTGTGTGGTACATTCGGCATGTGTAAATCATCGTAGCTTGAGTAGTCCACGACTGCCGTTGAGTATGGTGAACTCACGACTGCCATTGAGTTTGGGACTGCCGTTGATCTCGGTTGCTCTGGGGGTGCTCTTAACTTGGGTTGATTCTGTTGGCTTGGGCTTTTCTCTTTTGAAGACACACAGCCCATCGTAACGCTCTCCGTATATTTGTCGAGTATCCGTACCTTGTTAAAAGCTGTAGATATCGATAACTTTGTGCTGGGATCGCAAGGTTGGAGAGGGTAGGGTTCTTTCGTATGTGCTTCGAATAGTAATGATAGATAATTTAAAGAGCAATGATGAGTGGGGCTTGCTGAGTATAAAGTGGTATGTTAGTGTAAGAACAAAAAATGGTGAGTGAGGAGAGTAAAGGTGATCAAAGAAACAGACCAGCCAGTCATTGCCGGTTGACTCCCATCCTGTGAGTCTTTATCTATCTGTCTGAGTCAAGACTTTTGGGATGATGGTCACAAGGTCTGACTCCTGATAAATGGTGGATGATTCATATGGCTCTCGTTGCCCATCAAATAGGATTGAAATCAAGCGTCAGCTCTATGTACGCAAGTATGATTAATATAGAGCAGCAAGACTAAAAGATCCAGATAAAGACACTGACCATATGAATAGAACGCAGAGGTACTCTTACAAGAAAACGATCATTGGATAGAAGATAAAACCAATGCGCTAGTACTGTAAAGAAAATGAATATGACAAGACATCCGCCAAATTCAAAAACACCCAACAAACTCCAAACGCATCACATAACTAGCCTCCCTAGCACTTTCGAATATCCGTAATGACTGTGTGTTCATCGATTCTCACCAATCGTACCCAACTATATATCAAGTGTGCATATTCACACCAGGCTAATATATATTTGCAGAAACTCGTGTCAGCTTCGGAAACTTCTCATTAGGATCGAATGCTCGAAACGATTTCATAGAGACCGGGGGTGTACTTTTAGTCCTCATCGGCGGAGCATGAAGCGGTGTTCCGAGTCTGTTGCTGAATGAGGCAAATGTCTCTGCTCTCTTGGGACTGAGTGGCTCTGGTGGGTGCTGCGCTGGTTGGCTCCATGTGTGGGCGTGCGCTATTTTACCGAGATATGGTTCATTCGGGGCTGGTGGGAGTGAAGTATGTGCCGAATGAGAAGACCCATGCTGTAAGGATTGTTGGGATGGATTGGAGAGGGATCGGATAGGTGTTTTGGAAGATTTTCTGGTATCTACACACACGTCTTCCGCTCTGTGATTATTCTCATTTTCCCCGTTCCGATGATTTGAGGGGGAAATTTCGTATAAAGCCTGATCGAATGGCCCTTCTTGTCTGGTGTCTTGTGTGGCTGAGTGATCCTTGGTGAAGTAGCTCAAGCCCCCAGGTAGTGGATCTTCAGCCTGAAGATTTGCATCAGGCCCATTCTCCGGTGCATGCGATAAGGACTTGTCGACACATACTTGTGCGACGTGATCAACGGTCCCCGGTGATCCGCTCTCTCTTCGTTCCTCTTGCGTAGGCTGAAGTCCCAGCTGTTCGGATGTTTGCGTTGCGTGATCGGTATAATCCCTCAAAGCACTCAGAAGATCAATTTTCACATCATCGTTCGTATATCCTTCACTGGTCTCTGAGTTCTTGTGTGTTGGTACGGCCCAATCGTGAATCTTGACGTCTGGGTGATGATCATAGGGAGTCTGTGGAGTGGTAGCTGTGAAGCAGCTTCTCGGGCTGATGGGTGTGATTTGCGCAGGTGGTTCAACGGTTTCTGAGTCTCTTTGGTTGCTACAGAGCTTCAGGCACCATGAAGAATCGCGTCGTGCCTCATGGTCACTGTGGTCACCAACGCGGCAACTGGTCCGTCGACGTATCGCGTTGGTCGTTTTGCGGAATAGCATCGCTGAAGGGGTTTGACCTGATGTAGTCAAAAAAAGATAGATGTGATAGCTTTCTCAAGAGGTCGGAATATAGATAGATCAGTTGGTCCAGTATGATGCGAACAATTGTATGGAGAAGTATCGAGCAAGTCGAAGAGCTTGAATGAAGTATTTGGAAAGTAAGATCGAGGACTCACCGTTGACTCCTCTATCGTGAGTCTCCTTTGTGCTGCTGCATTGTTCGAGATACCTGAACTTCTGAGAGGGTCGGACCATTCAATCTCTTCTGACTGTTAAAAACCATATAAATCATTGGGATATTGGAGATATGTACACGAACAAATAGCTGTAGCTTTGAGAATAACTCAGAAAAGCAAATGCAATGAGTAGAATTCCCAACTGAAACCAATATAATCAAAATTCTACCCAATATAGCCACATTTCATCCCGACATTGACATCGTTAGTGATTCGTCCTTATTTGTGATTCGTGAGAGGCCACGTCGTCGAGGGGCTGAGTAGTTTCCTGGGAAGCCGCCTGGCGCAATCGGAGTGACGCTCCCAGGTGTAAGAGGCGAGACGTCATAAGTCTTTGATCCGTCGGAATTTTCTAGAGGTGTCTGTTGAGGGAACTTTGCTGGTCTCGCTGGGCGGCTTGAAGTTGTGTTTGGTCTTATGACGCTCCCTGGTTCAAGAGGCGAGACGTCATATGTCTTTAGTTCATCGGGAATTTTTAGAGGTGTCCGTTGGGGAACCTTTATTGGTCTTGCAGCGCCGCTTGTAGTTGTGTTTTGTTGTGTGACCGTTGTCTTTTTGGACCTCTGGCAACGGAACCAACACTTGCAACGACAACAACACATTTCGATGCACGACCGTGGTAATACTGTGCGCCCGAACTTTGCCGAATGTTCTTGCTCTCGATATTGTAATATCTGTAGCTTGCAAGACAATATAAGTAGTGATATCCCGCGCCGAAGGTCAGACTTACTAGGTCGGTTTTGGTCGTCTAGGATAGAGAAAAGCAAGTTTGCTGTGTACAGAATAGTGTCTGGAAAGAAAATATAGGTCGGTGTATGTAGAAAGGTTGGACGTGGAGGATGAACAGTCGACACGGACTTCTTCAGTCATTGACAGGGACTCTATCCTATGAATCTTCCAGGGTTTGCCATAAGGTCGACTGTTGACTATTGACATTGACGTGACACATCGAATGCGGGAGGTACTGAGTAAGACGCCGAAGATCGTAAAAGTGATTAGGTCCGTTTGACTTTCCGTATAGAGTCATACTTACTTTGCGTTTGTCAGTCATTATGCTCTTACTCATAACGCACCTTCTGTAACCACTTGGAAGAATATTGTGGAGATTGACTCAGGAGACATGATACATGATATAATTCTCAGTCTCATGAAGGTAAGTCGCGAAGATGTGGGAAAGCAGATATAGAGATGAGTGGGTAGAATTGATAATCAAATTAACGTACGATCAAATGAATTGAAGCAAGAAATGAAGTTGCCAAGTCGTCACCAAACCGAACTACGTCATCTAGAATCGCTCATCTGGAAATATCTTTGCCCTGCCTCACGGCGCTTTTGAATCGTTACTCTCGACAATTCGGGATAGCAAGGTTGCGGAAGAGGAGTCGGATGCCTTGCGTAAGTGACCTGTCTTCGTGCAGCCACATTTCGAAGTTCCACGACCTCAATTTTCTTGGACTGGCCTTTGAGAATGCACTCCATATCCTTGACTGCATCGTATGTTGATCTTGTGGGCACAGGAGCCTTCCTTGGAACCGCAGTCCTGGGGTTCATCATGGCGGGTGCTTGTCTGCTTTCTTGAGCTGCCTCGACGCTCTGCTGTCCCACCAACCTTGGTCGAGAGGTTTGTGCACAGCGTCTCTGGTCATTGAGCCGTCCACCAGGTCTGATTGTTCTGTTCATATCTTCGGTCCTCATGGGTGGGGTCGGATATCTGTAAGGCAAGGGACGATTTGATGATACACACTCTGGGGATTTTGGGATGCGCTGAGCACTAGTGGGTATTGGTGGAAGAGATTTGGTAGGTGGAGTTATCGGCGGAGCTGTCGGTATGCAAACAACATCTTGTGTTCCTGCGCTTGGTACGCGCCGTTGTCGATATTTCGCAGCATTTCCCGCAGCCTGGTGACCGGTACTAGGATTAGCAGAAGATATATGTTTCCGTACTCGCACAGAGCCTTCTGGTGGTGGTGGGCCATTTACACTGTTGTGAATGTGTGGCACAGGGACCCTTTCCGGGTTTCCTTCCCAGACGGGTATCGTTTCTTCGTAGCGGATGGCTTTGAGCGGTTGACGAGCGAGATCAGCGGGCTTGCGACCGCACATCGTGTGCGAGATTATGGAGAAGGAAATATGTAGTGTAGTTTCTGATCAAAAAGCAGGTAGCAGAACTAAAAGGGAGTATCCAACAAGGCACTCTAGATGAAGATGTAGGTCAGAAACGGCAGTCACAAAGGTAGAAGAAAACGCTTCGGGAAAGACATTGAAAGCAGTTGTTGACTCCATATTGACTCTTATTGTCGAGCAGACTCTGTGACCGTCAACGACTGATACGCTGCTTTCATCTATACAATGCTGAGAGTGTCTTAAGTCGACGAGACCAATTTTGTTGGATTCGGGTCTTATGCTACTCTCATATGAAAATGCAGCATATCAGTCAGACTATGACCTTGCGAGAAGCTTGAAGTAGCTCGAGAGTATCTGCTTTCCTTGGATGTTGCGCCATGTGTGGTCAATGATGAGGTGTAGGTTGAGCGTCCGGGGTTGTCCGCAATTGTGTGAATGACCACGTCCTGAGTCATGAGTCAGAAGGTATGACTGTGAGAAAGGCGATAGTTGATCATGTCCCCCAACAAAAGCGCATGTATCAGCGAGGAAGCAACGCAGACTTTGCGCAACTGGAAGGTGGCCATCTGCGCTTGATGACGTAATGCTAGTGAAGCTTGGGCGGAACTTTCTTTGCCTCCAACCTAGCCCTACATTATATATATTCTTAACCCAGATCACGAATCTGAAGAACACGCACGAGCACAATTCGCACTCCTCGATGCGATATTGAAGTACTGAAAGTCAGACAATTCGCAATACAATGCGACGAACCACACCAGCAGCCTTCTCAAGGCTTTCCGCGACCATCCTCGAACCTTCCTCCGCGCCTCTCCGCCAACGACGGCTGCCTACAACATGCATGTTTTGCGCGCACCAAGCGATAAGACAACCTCCTGCCCGTCGGCATCAATCAACCAGCACCAAGGAAAACACAAATGCGCCGCCACAAACACATTACACGTTTTTCCCGCGGTCGCTACCCGCAGGACCGCCACCTCATGGAAGCTTTGGAATCGATCTCTCCGCGCTGAAAAGGGAATTCTTGCAGCTACAGGGACGTGCACACCCCGATCTTCACCCACCGGAAGACAAGAACAAGGCACAGGCTATGTCGGCACGCATCAACGAGGCATACAAGACACTGCAGTCACCATTACTACGGGCGCAGTATCTCCTCTCTTTACGCGGAATAGAGATCGCAGAGGATGAGACCGCAAAGGTAGAAGACCCAGAGCTGTTAATGGAGGTGTTAGAAGCTCGGGAACAGATCGAGGAGGCGGAAAGTGAGGAGGATCTTGTTCAAATGAAGACTGAGAATGATGCCAAGATAGAGGAGAGCGTGAAGATATTGGAAGGTGCATTTGCCAAGGAGGATATTGATGGCGCAAAGAGCGAGGCAGTCAAGCTGAGGTATTGGATCAATATCAAAGAAAGCTTGGATGCATGGGAAAGGGGAAAGCCGGTGGTGCTTGCGCATTAAGAGCAACATGCTCGTATCATCGTCGTTGAAGAAGCTACCTGTAAGAGGAAGAAGCTGTTGACGAGATATGCTAGAACGAGAGACGCAGGACGTGCCGGATCTCCCTCCCTCTTCAAGATACCCATTTCGTTACGATATCCGCATTCAACGCGCGTTCGTATCATACAGATCTACCAAGCATGACTAGTTTGCACAATCTTCATGCCGAGACCGGGTCCGATCGTGAAGCTGGGAACACAGCAAGCAATTGACCCACCGTGTTGCGGTCGCACAAACAGATCTCCCCAACATAAAGGACACAACAGTACAGTTTTGTAGAAGAATATCATCAACAGGCCTTCCCAAATCGGTTTAGCGCTCTTCCAAGCCGAGGCTTGCCGTCATCAAATACATCGAAGCTCAGCATTCCTTCCTCTCCCATTCCTCCACCATGACCACCGCTCCCATAGACTTTGTCTCCGCAGAGCCTGCCTCGGGACCTACAGGCGATGGTTACTATGGCCTCTCGGCCGCCGAATTTCAAACCCTGGGCAACAAATGTCTAGAAGCCAGAGCAACTGCTTATTGTAAGCTCGCCACTGAACCTTTCATCGGAATCGAACTTGCGATCTTGAGGACCAACAGGCACAGGAGATGTGTGATAGCTAATTGAGTGTTCCGAAGGCCCATACTCCCTCTTCCGCGTCGGCGCATCGCTCCTCCTCCGAACCGCATCTCCGAGCGGCGAACCCAACCACATCATAACCGGCGCCAACGTCGAAAATGCATCATACCCGGTCGGTACATGCGCAGAGCGCGTAGCTATGGGTAGTGCAGTAATTCAGGGCTACCGACTCGGTTCCTTCAAAGCTATCGGCGTTGCGACCGACATGGACGACTTTTGCTCACCATGCGGCATGTGTCGGCAATTCCTACGGGAGTTCCTCGAGCTGGAGACTCCGATCTTCATGTTCAATAAGCAAGGTCAATTCAAGATTAGGACGATGGGCGAGCTGTTGCCACTGAGTTTTGGACCTGATGTATTGCCGCCGAGGGAGGCGTTGAAGGAGGCGCAGGACGCGGATAAGGCGAAGACTGCTTGAAGTTGGAAATTGAATGCGAACAGGAGACTGTATGGAGCGTGTAGAAGGTATAGAGTATGTCCAATGGCTTTGGTCATTCCTCCTGGGCTCTGTTCAAGTGTTTAGGCGGTGTCGGTACAAGTGCGACGAAGCTACTATAGAATCTAGACACCCCGAGTCGGTCTATACAGATGTAACAACAAAAAACCCAATACCATCAGCTCTCGACATGTATCATTGTTCATTGACGGGCCCAATACTTCTCCCACTACATGCGCTTTTCACATAACTCGCGTCCTACCCCTCAACCCCACCAAACCCTCCCGCACCCGCGGAGCAGGATCTGCACCTGCATCAATCTGCATGCACCCGCGATAAGCATCTATTCGTAACTCCCGATAAGCCCAGCTCGCCTCGCAGCCTTCCAACCAGACCCAGGAACTCCGGTTTCCAACCAAGCATTGCTTTTCCATTATGCATCTCCGCGCGCCGTGGATTTGCGCCGCCATTAGGAGTGACATCAATGCACATTACGCGCTATGCACTGCTGGAGCTGGGAGGGTAATGAAAACATTGAGCTTGCAAGGCAAGAGCGTGGTTTCACGTAGCTCTGGTTCTTGATCTTTTGATCTCTTGTTTCTTGTCTATACTGTTGGTTTTAGTAGGTTCCTGGATCCTAAGTTTACGTTACGAAGGAAAGGACAAGAGAGAGCTATACCATGGCGAGCAATGGCAATGGCAATGGACAGACAGCCGAGCAGACAGAATCGCAGCACTTCTCGCCGTATAGGACGGATGGCAAGCTGGTCAGTATTATGTACAACCGCTGGAGAGCATCTTGTTAACTGGAAACGCAGTACGGCTTCGTATGCGTAGTAACAGGCGCAACACAACCCGTAGGCAAAGCCATCGTCACCGAACTCGCCGGTAAGTCCTCGCTCCTCTATTCTCATCCCGTCAATCGCGAAGGCGTCTCGATGAAGCTCTGATTCCAATTGGAATATACATCTAGCTATGCTATGTCTATACTAACAGTCCCCACCCCCAGCCCACGGCGCAGCCTGCATATACGCATGCTCGTCCTCCGATTCTAACACGCCCTACGCCGAGCTCGCCACCTCAGTGAACAGCACGTACCCGAACACAAAAGTAATCGGCTACCCCTACAAAACCGATTCCGAAGAAGACACGCTGGCGCTCATCGACGAAGTGCTGAACGCCTGGGGCCGGTAAACCTCGCATCCCTTCCTCCCCCAACCTCACTCCAAACTCCTACTCCAATTCCACACCACCGCTAACCCCACTTCCCCCCCAGCCTCGACGTCTGGACCTCGTCAACGGGCCTCCTGGGCCCCGCCAGCATAACCCACACCAGCCCAAAAGACCTCTACCTCGCCTTCGAAACGACCTCAATGCCCGCCTTCTACGCGCTCAAATACGCGCCCGCCGCCATGCAAAAGACAACGCCACGCGGCTCGTACCCCAACGCCGCGCCCAAAGACACCGCCTACGGCTCCATAATCGTGGTATCCAGCGTCGCCGGTACCTACGGCGGGTGTTGGGGTCCCGCCTTCACGATGTCGTCGCACGCGGCGCTGGGGGTCGTGCGCAGCGGGGTCGCGGTGCTGAAGGGTACTGGAGTCAGGATTAATGCGGTGACGGCGGGGCAGATTGATGTTGGGGTTGATTTGAGCGGGGCGGAGATCAAGGGCGGGTTGGCGCAGTTTCCGCCGGCGAGTTTGCAGAGTGTGGAGGTTCAGCGGCGGAATATTGGGTTGGAGAGGGCGGGACGGCCGGAGGAGGTTGGGCGCGTGGCCGGGTTTTTGGCGAGTGGGTTTAGTAGTTATATTACGGGGGCGGAGTTGAGGGTTGATGGGGGGGCGAGCGTTATGAATCCGTTGACGGTGCCTGTTTGAGGTGGGGAGGGGGGAGGAGGAAGGGAGACGGTGAGACGGGAGAGACAGAGGGAGGAGGAATGATGGGATGGAAGAATGGTATATTCGCAGAAAGGAAATGTAAAATGCAAAAGTTGAAGTGCCTCAGAGCTCGTCTTTATACACTTCCTCGCTCCCCTCCTGCGGCTCCTCGTACTCGTTCTCTCCTTTGTCTTCAGCCCCCGTCCCCTTCCCGCGCGAACCCTCTGTCTGCTCATCTTTTGACGCGTGCTTGCCTTTCGAAGCACCCTGCTGCCCCTCGTCTTCCTCATCCGCTTCAATGATACCTCTAAACTCCCGTCCGCGCGGCGTGTCCACGAGGTCGAGCTTCCATCCTTTGCGCCCAGCGAGCTTCTGCAGATTCCGCTTCAATTTCTCTACGTCTTGCGGATCAGCAATCTTCAACCTCTTCATTTCTTCTTTGCTCATCTGGGGTCCAGATGATGAAGCCACTGTGCCAACAAATGTCTCTTTCCCACCGCCAGCGACGACGCTCTTTTCGATAACCTTACCTTCCGTACCGACAAGCGACTTGGCACCGACTTCGATGCCGCCGATGAGAGGCCGGCGCTTGGAGTTGCCCTCGGCTCCGTCCTGCATCTCGCGGAAGGGGTTGTCGTTTTCGAAGGCTACGAGGCGCTCGGCTTCCTTCGTCTTCTCTTCGAGTTGTGCGAGTGTCCAGGCGTCGATGTCGGACTCGGGAATGACGGCTTTGCAGGCAATGGGATGCGCGAGGTTCTCTTGAGGAGGGAGGAATGCGACGTCGTTGCAGAGGCGAGGGGTGTATATTATCATCAAGTAGGAGCAGGTGCTCGTCTCCTTGATCATGGAGATCTTGTCGGCGGACGACGGATGGCAATGGAACTGCATTCTTTAGCCTCGCAATACAAATGATGGGGTGGTGAGAGCTTACCTGAACCTCAATCTTACGCTCCCGCCCAGTGAGATCGCATTCGGTCCCGCCGCTCAGCCGCTGCACCATGTACCTCGAGCTGCCTTTAGTCTCCAATTTCGCGACCTCGAGTCCCATGCTCTCGTACTTGCCGTCAACAACTGGCTTGACGTTGCCCTCGTCGTCCACATTCTCCTTCGTTCCTTCCTCCTTTCCAAGCGTCTTCTGCGCCTGCTTGCCCTGCTTTCCCTTCTTCTCCTTCTCCCAAAATCTCCCCAAAATGAAGCTCTTCACAGTGGTGTCTTCGACTGGCGGGTATATCGGCACGCCGCGGCTCGGGGGCAGTTGGTGGAATTGCTTCACTTCATCCTTGTAGCAGAAGCTGTAGCTCCACCACCCACTAAGATAGTATATGCAATTGCCGTTCATGCCTTCCAGCAGCTCCCATCCTCTGTCTGTCGCGCGCGTCAGCTCCTTCTCCTCCTCTGCCTTTGCTTCTTCCGCCGAAGCGGTTGCGTTTTGGGGTTCCGCTTCGGGTATTATGGGGATGCTGCAGAGATAGCGCTGGCCGCCAAGCACAACGGCTTCGTATGTCTCATCTAATGTGACATCGTTCGATGTTGGAGGTGGTGCTTGTTTGGTGGCCTTGGATAGCTCCTGTGTTTCCTGCGAGGTCGCAGCCGCGGATGGCGTAGGTTGGGATGCGCCATGTGAGAGTAACGACGAGGCATCGTTTTCTGTTATAAACGTATTCGGAAAGACGACTTCATACTAAAAGTGATTGTCAGCCTGTAAGAAGGTGAGGGTGCGTGGGCTCCGGACCTGCGGGAATGCCAGCAAGTCGTCGAACACGCTGAAAGAATGGGGGCTCGCGAGCGCAATGCGTAGCACGGCCGGCAGGGCCCAAAAGTTCCGCATGGCTGGTCGCGCGAGATATGGCGGGTCAAGCGAAGGGGGGAGTTTGGATTGTCCCTTGTACAGGCTCAGAAGCGGCGAGGTGTTGTTTGCAATGAGACACATGTCACTTTCGGGAGCTCGAACGGCCAGCTTACAGCCGCACTAACCCGGTTGCGGAAAACCATATCCAATCCATTACCTCCAAGGCTGGCATTCGTCAATGATATAATTTAATATCATCTGAATGGCGAGTTCTCAGATGCATTTGGGCATGATGCGTTTCTGTCCTATCAAGTGTGATTTCTCGATATTCTCCGATACGCCTTTCACGGCTCAGTGACTCATTCCGCTCCACGTACGAGGGCTACTATGTATTGAGAGATGCTTCACACTTACTCTCAGCCCGCATCTGACGAACTGTGAGAACTCTTGTTACGATATAAGTACCTTCATACTACAACGTAAATGTAGGCTCACTAGATCCCGGCTCCATTGATACTCCTCTGTGGATGCCTACGAGTACATATGCGTCATCGCGAATAGTCCTCGTTTCCGTCTCCAGAACCCCAAAGCCATGTTTAACCGTAAACTGTGCCAACTAGAGATCAGGTGGTGATTAAAATCTTGATTCGCTCGGCATACTTAGGAGACTTATGGTGCAGGAGTTAGACCTGCCCGTATACTCACCAAGCACTCCTTCCCTTTCCCCACCGAGCTTCATAGCACCATCACTAGTACTCCTATACCCAAATTCTCACTGTCTTCTTCCCAGTAATATTCCCACTATCAAACACTCGCGATAATTGCCCAGCCCCCCGCAAATACACCAACGTCCACACCCAACCGTATACCCATTACTAACGGCTCCCGAAGATGGGTTCAGGAAGCTCGAAGCCCAAGCAGAATGACGCGCGTGCATACAGTGATAGGACACAACAACCGTCACGATCGACAAACGGTAACAGGTACGACAAACGTGAGAGGGAAACGAGGGGCTCTGCGAAAGCACATTATCCTAGCCCCGAAGAGATGGAGGCGCGCCGGTCTCAAAGGGAGGGTTATTCCAGTCGACGAAACTGACCCCAGGAAGAGTGATATGAGCCCAGTGGTGCGGCTTGATTGAAGCCAGGTTTCGGGGCGTGTGCTTGAATCTGGGATGGCTTTGGAGTTTGGCGTTTAGTGTATATATTTTGAGGGTGCGAATCTAAATGTTTTCATGAATAATCTGGTTTCTTGTGGTCCTTGGACGTGTAGTCCATTTCGTCTCCACACCGACCGTGGTTTTTAGGCGCAGGATACGTAAGGATTCGATCCGAAAGAGCCTTGAAGTAAGTCTTGTCCTGATCATGGCTCCTCCCCTCCCCTCCGTTGACCGAAACTCTCGTTGCACAGCGCCATCTTGTCTTATCCTGCCGGTGTACTCGTCTCCGTGTCAAAACAATCCATCTTCCTCCTCTCAAGCTCCATCTCATACTCCCAAATTACCGTGTCCCAAGAAGCAAGTATTCGATTTGCACCAGCAATATCGCCTTTCTCCTCGAGCGCGTTCACCCTATCCGCTTTGAGTTCCTGAAGTTTCTCTAGGAGCGTAGCGGCCATCGTGCTCGTCAGGTATCGATTCCTCTCGTCCACGAATTGCCTCGACGGTCTCGCTTCATCATCGAGTCTGCCCTTAGACTCATTCCGGAGCTCGACTTCGAACTGGGTGGTAACTCCCAATAGGCTTTCGCGTAACATGGCGTATATCTCGAGCTGTAGGTTTAGGATCTCGTCTGTGCGCCCAGACTCTTCGTATTCACGCGACTTCCGCTCCATGATCTGGGTCACATAGTCAAGCTCCCTCGTGTGCGCCGTAAGCGTGTCTTGGGCCAAGATTGGAAATGCTCGAGCCATTGCAAGCTCGATCCTCTTCGGGAATTCGCTGCTTGCTCTGCGGTCTGGTGGAGCTTGCAAGTCAGACTTCGAAGGCCGCAGCTTCCATTCGTAATCCCGTGCTCGCAAACGGAGAAGCGAGTCCGCAGACCGACTCAATTGATGCATGATTTGTGAGTCCGGAACACTGAGAAGCTTCCAATAGACCTCGTTACGCGCATGTTGCTGGGATTTACGGATTTCGATCGTAGCCTTGATATCATTGGAGCCGATCCGCGTCGTCAGGGAGCCTACAAATCCACCTACGCTGAAGCCCGCAAGGGCCCGTTGATAGATTTGCTCATGTAGCCCCGGTAGGCGGAAGACAGAGATGGCCGCCCCAACGATACCCCCAAGTAACAAGCCGCCGTCAGCCGTAAACCGCCCGTATCGTTCAAATAGCCGGAAAGGGTGCATGTTGATGCCCTCCGTCTTGTAAACTGGTTCGATGATGTACTTGCGCTCCTGGTAACTCTCGTAAATCATGATACAGGACAAACTGATCAGTGACGTCGTATTGAAGCGCACAAAAGACCGAGCCACAAAAGGCTTCGCACAAACAAACCGGTAGCCTGCCCAGATTCCTGAAAAGAGAGGCGCTACCAGTAACTCATCAATTTTTTCGCTCGCATGTAATGGGTCAGGTTGACGTGGGACTAGAGGATGCTGCCTTCACCTGTCGCTGTATCAGTCTCTCAAAACGTCCAGTGGGAAGCAACACTTGCCAGCTGGAACAAAGAGTCGTATCATGGCAACACAAGCGACAAGAACGCGTGGAAGTGAGAGACAGAGAGACTGGCACGATAGTGTCCAGCTTGACGCGCTGCGCAGAATCTGAGGTGGCTGTCTGTGTAACATCCTAATTTGGAGAGGCGCGTCTGCATCCGAGACCTTGCATAAGAGGGCGTGTGCCACGGCTGAGTGTGCGATAATATGATTCCATGGTTGACACCGTCTGTCCGGTGTGATAGCATCGCCAAAAGCAAGTAAATTTGGGAGAAACAGACCGAGGCCGGCGCAGATTCATTACGATTTCTTGCTCTGTAATTTGATCATGCCGACAAAATCGTCTGACGGCAGGTGGTAGTTTACATATAGCTCCGACACTCTTAGGTGATTGCGGGCCGGTCTTTTCGTACGCACATCTTCTGTAGAAAAGGACTCGGAAACGCGGACGTGATCGTCCTTCTCATCACCTTCCGTTCTCGGTGTTATTGGCTTGTACCAAAGGTGCCTCCAATTCCTTCAACAAGCGCTCAAAAGCTTCCTGGTCTCCAGACTCGAATTTCTGGATGCGAAGCTCAAACTCTTTCAACAACCCTTCAGTCGCTTCGACATGTTGTCGTACATGCTCTATCATCTCTTCGAAAGTCTTGAATTCAGAAGTATTCTGCTTCATAGCTTCTTTCACCTGAGGATTGAATTTAGCTGCGTGTAATGTGGAGTGAACATTCGTCACATGGTCCCAGGCCTGACGAATCTTCAAAGTAGCCATATACGGAGCATGTGAGTCTAGAAGAGGATCATGTCTCAAGACGGGTGCCTTCGCCAGCAGATCTAGGAGCCGTGTCGAGCTTGCGATGCGATAGTCAATAGCGCTGACCTCTAGCCACACGTTCTCCACTACCGAATCAAGCATCACAACTTGCTTTTGTAGCTTGATTTTGACAGGGTCCTCGGAAGTCATGGCATAGAAGGCCCTCTCCTTTCGAGCTAGAATTCGGTGTATGTGCTGCAGCTCTAAGTCGTATTCTACTCTTAGCTCCTTCAGTCGATCAATATAGCTTTTCAATTCGGGGATACTGTCGCCGTCAGGTTTCCACTCGTATGTACTACTCACGCCGTCGTGATCGCAGCCGGCAAGGACATGTCGTTCGAAATGGATGCCGCGTGAGTATCCAGGTGGTGCCGCTGGAGCAGGCAGATCAGTTTGGGCATCCGAAATGGCGTGGCCCAGGCCCCTGAATGGTGTGTTCCAGAAAATGTGATACTTAACCTGCAAAACTGAGTACCAGCTCTTCCAACCCGTAATTGCCGGGTCCGTAATCAGAGCCATCACACCATGCTTGATCGAGGCGTTCATTGCTCTTTCATGTGCCTGCGTTTCCTGCGCCTTGGCTTCGCGATATCCCGGAAATTTCTGCATAATAAATGCCCCTGAAATGGAACCTGCCATCCACCCGACTTGCGAGGCCCCCAGGTAGCGTGTCCATCCACTCGCTCCTGGAAAAGGCCTTCTGAGACGCGCGAGTCCAACGCCAATGACAGCGCCTCCCAGAGCCCAGTCATCGAGACAGACCGTGGATGTCCATTCCACGAGCTTCGGAGGCTTGATGTCGGTGATCCCGTCTTTTCTCAGAACCACCTTTTTGACATCAGCGTGTGATGTCTCTAGTATGGCGTAATCCGCGGCTAGCACGGGCGTTAGGTACGCCACGGATCGTAAGAAGGTGCCCGGCCGGCTCCTGCCCAGTATAGAGAGCGCCCCTGTGACTACGACAGCGAACAAACATATCCTCTTAGGTGTCTCATGCGCATAGATGTTATGTAGCGGATATCCCGGTTCGAGATCGTGCTGTCCATCGCCTACGTCATATCGTGTTAGCTTGAGACATCTTCTGCTCTTTACCGAATACATACCTGAAGGCACGAGAAATCGAACCATGTCGACTTGTGTCTATGGCATTGGAGAGAGACAGCTGTAAATGATGCAGTTGCAATTTATAGCCTGCAATGGGCGGTGGCGCGTGAGGAGACTCTCGAGGGCGCGTCCATTCTCGTGCAAGGTTACACAGCATTAAGCCCTCGGAGTCGCAATCAGCGGCATGTGGAGATTGGAACCCGCCACAACGCTGCATACACGAGGCTTCACCTCGCATTAGCTCGATATATCATCCTGGTAGCATCGGTGTGCAATTGATAGATGAGAGAGGCTGTGGAGGTGCTGTTGCGGCGCTGTTGTAGTTGGGCGCATTGACCCCGCGCCAAAGTTCAGGTGAGATGCGTGACTCAACCAAGAAATCTTCGCTTACCACAGATCACCATCATTCATAAACAATTAAACCCTAGGATATAAATTGAATGGCGAACGATATCCATCATCAATCAGAACATTCGGTCTTATGGTCTAGTGGTAGTAAGTCACCTCAACATCATTCCTTCCGCATCATCATCTAATACCCTATCAGTGATTCTCGCTTAGGGTTCCTAAGCACGCTTGCGAGAGGCCCCGCGTTCGAATCGCGGTAAGACCCGAACTTGATTCCTTTTTTGGCCGTTCAACGACCTGGACAGCGGCTCTTCTTTTTGCCAGGACTTACGTAATAGTTAGTGTAGAGAGATGATCAAGCAACCTATATGTATTCCACTCCGATTCTATATGCTGAAAATGTAACTACTTCGTCTGTATTATCACTCCGCGAGACATGTTGATACAAACTTTATCTTTGCTCTCACTAGCGATAGTTACATCCCCCATCACCACTGGAACCCAACTACAACGGCCAAATTCACAAATTCTGTTTCTTCTTCACTCTCTAGGTAGCTGCAAAACACCGACCACTCTCCCGCTTCACACTCTACGCAGCACTCACAGCCCCCAGCACAACCGACTAGCCCATTCCCAATCCTCTACCCGACAATCTACCAAACCCATCAAACCCATGGGCCAATGTCCCTTCCCCTATGAACATCCAAACTCCTATGTCCCTATCCGACTCTTCATACATGGAATCACTCTTCCAACAGTACACCCCACGCCCTTTACTCGCGCATCCACCCATAACATCAGCATGCGTATACATCCATCTCACAATCTTCATACTCCAATCTCACAACAGCACATCTATACCTCCATCTCACAACCCAGCATACTCAAACTGAACAGCATTATTGCCACTATACCCTCATAACACATCAAAAAGACCTACTACACAGCTCACAGACGCAAAATTTTGGTACTCCGACCTTACAACAGTACTCCCATCACCCCCTTGAAATCAGCACACCTAAACCTCACAGCAGTACGCCAATATACCCTCACAACACATACAACATGCACACTGCACAACTCACACAGACATCAAACTTTTGTAGAATACCAGCTCGGCCCAAATCCAGCCAAAGCAAGCCAATCTATAACTCAATTCAATTCCCTTCATCTCGCGGCCCAACCCCACTCATCGCTTCAGCCAGCCTTTTGCACACATGCACCTCCCCTCTTCCTGCACCTCCTCACCTGCTCTCACCTCTTGCGACTCCCCATGCACCCACAACCCTCACCACTTCCTCCTCCGCCCTGACTTGTTCACACACTCACACACCTAATCCCCCTACTCATCCAACTGCACATAATTCGCAGGGAACAACCCACTCTGCCCATTGAAACTCCCCAACCACCAATCCTCATCCGGAAACTCCTATTACACCCATTAGCATCCACCTTTCACATCTGCACGGATTCTAGATCCCACTTACCACACCCGTAATCGTCGCACCCTCCGGAAAACTCAACTCATTATCCTCGGCGGCATCATAATCATACAGCGCCGTCGCCGTCGCGCCCTGCGCCTGCGCATGCTCACCGCCCGCCTGCGGCGCCGCAGCAGCCGGTTCCGGTTCCTCTTCCTCCGGTTCCTGCACATTCGGGTGCGTGGGGAGTGGAGGCGGCGCCTCACCCGCATCGTCGTCGTCGGCTACCAGCTCGACGTAGTTGGAGGGGAAGAGGCCCGTGTCGCCTTGCGTGTTCTGGCCC
Organism: Lophiostoma macrostomum CBS 122681; assembly: GCA_010405375.1. Taxonomy (NCBI): domain Eukaryota; kingdom Fungi; phylum Ascomycota; class Dothideomycetes; order Pleosporales; family Lophiostomataceae; genus Lophiostoma; species Lophiostoma macrostomum. Next base: position 22,424 of record MU004544.1, read on the forward strand.
ATCCACCAGTCGTCGTCCACCTGCTCGATGTTGGTGACGTATTCGCCCTCGCGCAGCTCGATCTCGTTGTCCTCGGCTTTCTCGTAGTCGTATTGGACGATGGCGCGCTGGCCACCGCCGCCGGATCCTGCGCCGGCAACTGCGGCACCGGCTGCAATGCCGACGCCACCTGCGACGGCTACACCTGCGACGGCTGCCGCGGCGGCACGAGCAGGGTCGTGCGACTGCACTTGCGGTTCTGGGGAGATGTCGCGCTGTTGCTGTACTGCCTTTTCGAGGGAGCGAGCAGGCATGGGCGGGGCTTGTTCCTCGGCAGGGGATAGTTCGTGGGGTTCGGGGCCACGAGCCACGGGCATGGCGATGCGGACAGGCGATCCTGAGGGCTCGGGAGATGGACTGCGAGGAACATGCGGCGGAGATGGAAGGCGTTGGTGCTGGACAGCTGGTATATCCTCCTCCTCTTGTTCGGGCTCCTTCGGTCGAGAGGGTAGGCCTGGGATCGGTACACCTCGCGCGCCAGCATTGGGCTTGCTCGACATGTCCATGGCCGGTGGAGACGGTGGAGCTGCGCGGCTTGTGGGAGCACCCATGGGTGCGGCACCAGCAAAGCGATCCTTTAAAGAACCAACGCCGCCTGCAGGCGGTGACGCCGGTTCCTCATGCTGAGGCTCCTCGCCGGTGCGCTGATTGCTGAGGTTGCTCGTGGCCGATTGCCCCGTCCGTGTAGTCTGGACAGGTGCCCATGATTTCCCGCTATAACCACTCTTCCAGCCTCCCTCCCCACTAGGTTGGGATTTAACTGGAGATGTGATTCCACCTGCAGCGGCGGGCGATTGGGGTCCTCCGCCTTGTGCGGCTTTCTTCTCGGCCCATATCTGCGCGGGTGTCTTGCCTCCTTGGTCTGCAAATGTCTTGCTCGCAGTCCCAACGGGAGCCGCAGGAGCGAGGGGTTTGGCACCAAAAACTGTGGGAGTTGGGGCTTTGGTGCCCGAGAAGGACCCTCCCCCACCAAACTTGTTCGCAACCTTGGGTTTCGGTAGGGAGGTAAGCCGCTCTGACTGATTGAAGGCTGCTGATCGTTCTGCAAGAGGCCTCGGCGACTCGTCATCGTTGCTGCGACCAGATCCCCCGGTGGCCGCTGGCGAGAGACCCGCAGAAGGAGACGGTCCTTGCGCCTTGGCTCGAATGGCGGCAATGTCGACCTTGCCAACCGGTTCGTAGGCGCCTTTGACAACAGTTGGTCGATCGTCTTGCTTGTTGTCTTTTGCCTGTGCCCGTAGAGCCGCAATGTCGACTTTGCCGATCGGCTGGTAACCGCCCCTCACTACATCCGGGGCCGAGCTTTGCGACTGAGAGGCCTGGAAGCGTGATGGCTCTTGCCGCTTCGAGGTAAGCTCCGCCATGTTGACCTTGGTGGGCTGGTATGCAGATTGCACCTTCTCAAGCTGCGTGCGCGTAACCTCCGGTGCATCGGTGCCCCAGCCATCTTTGTCGACGTTGCCGCTGCTCGGTGCGGGAGCTCTCGAGCGCCCACCGAGAGGATTGAAGCCAGAGCCACCACCGCCGACTTGTGTTGGAGTGAACACGGGCTTCTTCGCGGCGACGGGTGGCGGACCGCCTGAGGAGGGGATGGCTGGGCCGCCAGAGTACTTGGATCCAGAGGCATCGGCGACTTTCTGTACAATCTTCTCAGGAGTGAGGTCTGCGTCAGAGCGCGCGGTGACCTGGACGTGGTAGCCCTGGTGTATATTAGCACATCAGAGCAGTAATTGGCGGGCTGTGCGCACATGTAGCAGCTTTGAGACTACACCAAGATGGCTGCCAAAATAGCCTTTAGTCCTCTCCGGGACGCCCTCACCACACTATGCAGAGGTCAGCATAGCCAACTACATGATTCAAGGGAAGATGTACCCAAGCGATCAGCACACATTTGGGCAAGGTGGTGTTTGGGTCTTTGAGCTTGACGAATGCAAACTGGATCCGGCCGTCTGAGAACTCGTCTATCAGATCGACAATCTCGCCCTCTGCAATCCGTTAGAACCTGATACCCTTCCCGAGAAGACCATGGTGTCCCAGACATACCGCCGGTGCTCTGGACTTTCAGTACGCTCTCCTTTCCGCCGTCCTGCTGAAATGCGCTGACAAGCGGGGCAGCAACGGTGAAGACAGCCCATTGTGCAAAGGTGGGCGAGTTGGCCTGCGGTCCGGAAGGCGGCGGAGAGTTCACAATGTTCTGGTAGCTCCGCGTGATGTTCGGCCCATTGCTGGAGGTGTTGAGGCTCGCCATGTTTGGGGTTGGATAGGCGACCTGGTTTCGGGAGTGGGAAGGGTCGTCTAGGCGGGGTTGCTATGGGGAGAGAGGCAGCAGTCGGGTAGTGGAAGAATTGCAATAAATAAGCGATTGGGAAGCGAGCTTCGGCGCTCTTGAGGCTCGTCAGAAGAACGCGTATGCGAGCGTGGAGGTATGTCCGTATTCACAGCTCGGGCATCTACGAAGTACACACACACACACAGCCTGCGCCGGGGCCAAGCCCTTCGTCATCAAGGCTGCAGCTGCTGCTTTGGTTGCTGTGGTGTGCCGTACTCGCATAGTCGTATACTCTCACCATCACCGACCGTAACTTGGATGCCACTGGAACGCTGGAGGACCTCAGGATGTGGAAGTCTAACCAAATGATGTACTCCAAGAGTCTCTACCCCATGGTGTTCGCAGACGTCCGCAGTGCAAGGTCTTCTCCACTAGGTCCGTTACGGACATACAGTACTACCGTCTAGCCTCTTCTCCCTCCACCCACTTTACTCTGCTGTGTCAGTGTGCGCTGCTGGCACTGCTTCATAGGCCTGCGTGAGAAAATGTATGCTCGATACCCTGACGCAACACCGTCTGTGGAGGAGGGCGTTATGGCCCTGTGTTGCTGGCAGCGGACTGCAGCAGCCCTCATTGGTCAACCGTCTTTCGCCCGCCTCACTCTGAGTATTGGCCCAGGATTGTCTGGGGTTGGACTTCGACATCACAACGCAGCATCGCTCAGCTCATCTACCCTTCACTTCGCGCCCTGTCATGCCATCCACCCTCCTCGTGCACATTACATACCCTCGCCGTCCACAATAGCTTCCTCTTGCTAGTCTTCCACGGCCCCTCAGCAGTAGCCAGTTGTCCACATCCCGCACGTCGCATCGAATCGCCCCGTCTCTCGTCACCTACCCACTCTGACCATCCGCCCGCCCATGTCTTCAGCCTGTCGCGTGCGTTTGGCGGAGCTCCTGTGAGCTTCGCGGGGTGCGTGCGGAGGCACCATGGAGGAGCGCGAAGCGAGCGTTGCTTCGTCTACAGACTTCTACGAGTCAGACAAGAAGCCGGACACGCCTGCCGGGGACTCTCGAGATGATGCTCTCCTCCTCAAGCGCAAGGCTGACGACCTCGAGTCGCCCCAGCACAAGAGGCCAAAGCTCGACTCTCCGGCACCTTGCCTACCAGACCTCAAGGCGTGTGCTGGGCTCCTGCCAGCGATATGGCAGCACATTTTCCTATCGTGTCCGCTGCGAACACTCGGTCGATTGCTTCAAGTCAATCGATCATTTCATTCCTATCTTACGGACGTGCGCAATGTCTCTGTTGCAAAACCTCCTCTGGGTTTTGCCCGTCTCCTAAAGTCTGAGTCTATCTGGGCTTCTGCCCGCAATATGCACCCCACTAAGCCTCCGAAGCCTCTTCCAGGCTTCTCCGAGTTGCAAATGTGGCAGCTCGTGTGGTCCGACAAGTGTCAATTTTGCGGCAGAGGGAGCGCATTCACGCCGGGGGAGAAGATCTGGCAGAAAGGCCCAGGCGCAACTGGCGTCCGCATCGTGTGGCCCTTCGCTATCCGGACCTGCGTGTCATGTCTGCTCGACAAATGTCAGACGGTAAGCTGTCTATACCCCATGCTTTGAACAGCGGCTCATTTTTAGGATGCGAACCTCCTCTTCTCGGCAGCCTCTGCACTACGCCCTGCGCTGCCTTTTGCCTTCATCACCAACGATCAGCACTACATTCCCGCGTATACTCTCCAAGCCGCAACCACGCCAGCGGGCGTCGACATCGTCAAGTACTACTACAAACCTCATGTGGCCGAAATTACTAGAGAGCTAGAGCAAGCACTTAGTCTGGGCCCCGCCGCAGCTGAGGAGTGGTCCAAGGGACTTGAAGCGAGAGGAAAGGAGCGGTGCAAGGTCGCTGAGAACTGGGAGCGCTGGGAAGTAAAGTACCAGTGGTGGAGGGAACATCAGGATTCCAAGCGTGCAACGTCAGCGCCATCACCTGCCTCAACACATCAACGACTCACGAGATCACCATCGCGACGGGCCCCTTCACCAATCATACATGCTCCTACTCCCACCGGTAAGTCCACACTCGTTTGCTTAGCTACCTGTGTATCCAGAGCCGTCGGCTACTTCCATCCGGCTCAACCACATCACCTAACATCAGCAGCTCCTGCGCCCCAATTTGTGCAAGCGCGGCCACCTACACATCCTCCAGCAGCATTCACGCCACAACCTACACCAGGCGGAGGCGCTGGACACTCCCGAGGAGAACGAAATCTCCATGATGCAAACGAGGCCAAAGCAAATCGCAAGCTCGATATTGAAAGGCGATGTCAGCTACTCAGTCCTCCGATACCTGCAAATATCCTACGCCATATGGACTCTTTCAAGGCTGCCATACAGATCTCCCAGCCCATGAACGACTACGCTTGGAGTATGCTGCATCCGCGGCTTATCGCTCAGCTGCCCGCTGCTCAGGATGCCGAACGAGAACACGTAACCAAGATTGCATCCCTCACAACGAGAGCTGCAGACCGGCGTCAGCAAGATGCCAGTTTGAAGGAGGTAAAAGAAGTCCTGGACCGGGAATGGGAAGAGTCGCAACGGCCCGTTCGGGAAAAGCTAAGCGTCATTGCAGATGAATTCATCAACCAGGATTGGGACCATGGGAGAGCCGTTACTTATGAAAACAGTCCCAAGTTTGCCGTTGATCTCCTAATGCATGTCAGACGTAGGTACTATGCGGAATGCCCAGATGCTACCACCGTGGAAGCCCAAAATGCCGGACAACCTGGGGAGGATCTCGCAAAGCCCAAACTGGTTCTGGAAAACATGAAATGGGTTTACGACAACAAGTTGAAGCCTCTTACGGAACAGTTTCGCAAAGAGCTCTTTCTTTGCTACGGTACAGGGTGCGAGACGAACACTCGCTTCTACGGCTTCGAAGGAGTCATCCAGCATTTCGGGGCCAAACATACTAACACCTTCAGCGTTGGCAATGTCGTCGTCGCCTGGAGGGAAGCCGAATGGCCTGAGGATACACCTTTCCACCCGGACCCAATCTCTGTAAAGCATGGCCACCATGGTTCAAATGTGCCCGGCCACGGTCACTCCGGTTACGGCTCCTATTATGGTGGGTATACGCGTGCCGGAACTTCGACACCTCATGTACAACCCCATCTACCACAGGCGAGCCCAGGACCGTACGGTTACAGCGGGCATGTGAACGGGCCATTTAATCCGCCTCAAGTATCTGCGAATAGCTACACAGGATACGACTACTCCCATACATATGGCGCAACGATGGATTCTTACCCCTCCCACCAGGCCATGGGACCGCCAGGATATGAGTCGCATGCAGGCAACAATGGATACATGACTTCGCCAGCTATGCCCCATTCCGCTATCGCGCCGCCGCCCGCAGCACAACCTCAGGCTACCATCGTCGATCAGCTCAACAAACAGCATGATACAGTCGAAAGTGCCTATCGGAATAGTTTGTTTGACAAGCAAGTGAGTACCACCATTGAGATGGCCCAGGATATCTGGAAGCAAACCTCTGGAATCAAGGACTTCCCCAACAGCCTCCGGATCTACGTCCTACTCCATCGGGTGATCTCCAAGTTCCATCTGGAATTCAACCATGAGCCTAGTTTGAGTCACTTCATTGATGCCTTTTCCAATCATGAGATACCAAAAGCGTTGAAGAATGCAATGGGTTTGTCGTGCAAAGCATGCCAGGATGGGTCTCCTCAATGGGCGCCTGCTTACGCCTCCCGGTCGGAAGAAAGAAGAACTTACACAGTCTTGAATCTGCTTTCGCATTTCCAGAGTCATCATGGCCCAAGCACCGGACAGCATGCTTCGTTGGACTGGAAGGAAGACATGATTGAACTTCCTGGTGAACGTTTCATCTCTGGGCTCATTCATGCCCCTGGAATGGATGACGAAAAACTTCGCATGATTGCGACAGTATTCCCTAGGCTGTTTCCCACTCCTCTACCTCGGATTGGCATGGTGGACAACAATGGAGTGGCATCCACACTCCACTCGGTCTCCAGAGACTCCAAGGCCCATTCTGGAAGTGGAGGCACACCAGGTGTTTCTGCAGAACAATCTGGCCCATCGTCTCTGGCTTCTCCATACACGGGCTCACCTAGGCCGCAAAGGAGTACCGAGGACGAGTATGACCCTCAGCATCCCGCACTACCGCAACAGCCTCATCCTGGTCCGCGAACAGGCATCAGGAAGCGCCCTCATCAAGATAGTCCCCCAACCGATCGCAGGCTGTATTATGCTGAGCCGCGATACTATGTAGGTAGCACGCATCATTCGACTAAGCAGGATAACCTCACTGACTCACGCCCAACAAAGCTACCACGGGACTCTGCAGATGATGACTATCCTAGGCCTCGGGAGTACCTGGAGTTTGCCCCAAGTCCGAGAAGGATGCGCGATGCTGGCCCAAGACCTGCGGATTATACTGGAGGACGGCCCTCTTATCGGGCTCATGCATCTTTTCACGCATCACCCCAGGCCGAAGTCGTTTATGGTTATCCGCACGAAGGCCACCGCTCCCAGGAATATGAGGTATACCCATCGGAATTCCACTACTTCGAAGAGGACAGAGGCCGGGCGGAATACCGTCTAGCCAGAGAGCCTCACTCGCGGGACCACAGTCCTTCGCGGATACATGCGGAGGCCGACAGGTTTCTTGAAGAGCTCGTCCCGAACAGTAGTCTCTTAGAGGACACTTCCAAGTCGGACACTGGGCCATCAGCCGCTTTGAAGGCAGCAGAAGCCGACGACGGGATCGCGCTTTCTGGTCGCAGTCAAGCGGATCAAGGCTACCCCGCCACCCCAGCGCATCCTGCGGGGCTGAGCACCGCCTCCAACCACTCAAGATATGAGGAGCGTCGCCCCGCTCGCCGTCAAATGCCCGATTCTGGGGGTGTCCCAAGGCGACCAGTGCCTTACCGACGCAGGGATAAGCAGGAGTATGTTCCCTCCCGATATTACCGAAGTGTGGCTCGAGAGGAGCCCTTCGCACGTGGTTCTAGTATGAGCCGCTCGCAAAGTAAAAGATATGAGAGATATGAGGAACAACGCCGCCGGATTGACCAGCAGGAGACACCCCAACCACCCGGAGATCGGGACCAGGATCCACCATTTTCAAGGGATCACAGCGTCGAACAAGGCCCACCGGATGATCCGTACCCTCCCCCACTGAGCGCAGCTCCTCGCGAGTATGTCCCCCTCCAGGATCGCTTGCACCCCTACCCCCCGTCCCGATATCGTTATGGTGGCGCTCCAGAAGATGCTCGCGGCTCTCCTGTCTATCTAGATGAATATGGCCAACCTCTCCAGGAGTACGAGGTCATACGTGTGCCGCGCGATTATCGTCAAGCGCGCCCTGCACCTCGTCCACCCTCTCGCTACCGCACGGGGCATGATCCCGAGCCCTTCCAATACGTCCCTGTTTCCTATGACCGGCCACCGCCTCATCGGTATACAGGTCTTCCCGCTGAATACGTCTACTACGAGGAGAGAGACAGGCTGCCGCCTGCGCGGCGTCCTGCATACGAACCGGAGAGTGAGGCCAGCTATGAGCCGCCCCCTCCACCCCCAGAGATCAAGGTCGAAGGTGCTGCACCAGGACTTGACCCTTGATAATCTCTATGCTTAGGCATTGACATACGATGGAGGAACTGTTGATTGGCGTTGTTAAAGGGCGTAATTTGCGTTGCGTTATACCATGCGTTTGGGTGATATTTTCTATGTATCTGTATGATGGAATTGGATGACTGCATAGCGTGGCGCTTTGGAGAATTGATGTTTCTGAGGTTTACAAGTTCAGAGCACGGTTTGAGTTGTCTTCTTGTGAAGTACTAGGTGCTTTTACTTAAACTAATAGCTGAATCGAAAAAGAGCAAAAATCTCGAGTTGTCTGGGATATGTTCGAAGTGACACACTCCTTATATGCCATTGAATATAGATGGAAAAGAGAAAATATCGTTGACTAACGCAATGTTGTCGCGAGAGAGTTAACAAACATAGAGTACATGTGCAAACTCATCGAAACTGGAAATTGGGAACATGTAAAGCAAGCTACCGAGCCCTTGTATTCTGCTTGACATGCTGGAGTTTGCTGAGCGAATCTGTCAGAGGAGTAGCGGGGCTTGGTGCATCGGTCCATCCTCTTGTACGTCTTGTCTTGTAGATCCCCTGCATCCATTTTTTATTTTTTCTCCTCTCTCTATCCACTCTCTCCCTTTTCTGGATGCAGGTGGCTCTACACTCTCTCCACCCTCGTCTTTTCCCTGTTTCTTTTTTCTATTACCTTCTTCATCCTCCCTTCCCCTGTCTCTCCTTCCCCATCTTCCCTCCTCCCTCCTCCTCTCCTCGCCTCTCTCCCCTCCCTCTCTCCCATCCACCCTCCCCCCCTTATCCCTATCCTTATCCCTATCCTTATCCCTATCCTTATCCCTATCCTTATCCCTATCCTTAACCTCCTCCCCTCTCTCTTCTTTCTGGCTCCTCCTCCCTCTCTCCCCTCTCCCTCCCACTCAACCTCCCTCCCCTCCCCTCTCCCCTCCTCACTATATGATCCCAGCAGCCTCCCTCTCCGCCCCCTCACCATCCATCCTCTGCCTTGTCTCCTCCACCTGCTCCAGCCGATCCGCGCGCTCCTGTGCCTTGCGCCGGTCTTCGTCGGACGCTTTGGGGTCGTTGGCTATCGTCATGGCTTGCTCCATGCTCAGGTCCGACTAGGTCAGCGCGCCGGCGAGGATGACTTCAGGAGGGCGAGGGTGGGTTCCGCCATAAATATTGGAACTGTGAGGGGAGGGTGGGAGGGGGGAAGGGCTAGGGGAGAAGGGCTAGGGGAGAAGGGCTAGGGGAGAAGGGAGGGTGGAGGGAGGGGAGAAGAGAGGGGAGAAGGGAGGGTTGATGTAAAGAGTGGGTGTTGGTTGGTAGATGTGTATGTAGCTCAGGGACAACAGCATAAGACTAATGTGGACCGACTCGGCGTACGACCCACAACATTCTATATCAGCTCGGGCTGCACTCCAAATGTCCAAGCCGCTCGCATCTCGCGGTCCGCGTCTTCTCACCCAGATGCGCATCCAGACTCCACATCTCAGCCCCCCTTCTCCCATCGCCATCCCCACCATACCGCTCTGCGGCTCCGCTGTCTCGCTCTACGCCAACTCCTTACCCTAATCGTCTAGCTATTCTCTCAAATCTGGTACCTGCACACATACAAGTGCATCCCGTGCATGCTCCAGCTGGGGTCGACTCTAGTGGCACCGAGTCTAGCTGAGCGGGGTGCGTTCTAGATCTGATTCTATGAGTGGCTGCAACACACCTGCTGAATGCATTAGCTACAGGTGCCGAGCGCGAACGCGAACGACAACAAACCTTTCAGTGAGCTTGGTGAAGCTTATTTGCAAATTCATGTCTGTCCTTCACGACTTGAACGATGTTCATTGTTGTGGGTTCAGGTATCGATAGCTGCAGCTGCAGTGGAATCCGGATTTCTGGATGCTATTCCGATTCACGACACCACAACTCACCCATGAGCACTATATCGTGATTTCTACGTTTCATACATCCTGTGAGCCTTGAATATGCAATTCCCAGCACAGTACAGTCCAATTCCGTGCCATATCCCGTCACGTCCATATGCTCTCTATAAACTAGCAATCCGATCCCGCATACCATCACCAGACAACGCCGTATATCCTGAACCCCATGCCACAATCATTCCCTCAATCATCATCACCAACCTCATCAACAGCTAACCACACGCCTCGACACTTGACCGCCTGGCTCCTAACCTCTCTCTTCCCGTCATCCAGTGCAGCTGTCAGCTTCTTAACGACCTGTCGTCTATACGGCAGGACCTTCTCAGTCGACAGTCTCTCAGGCACGAGCGTCAAGCACCGGAGCGCGGCAGCGCGAACTCTTGGTGGCGGTGGTGGAGACGAATCTGTTTTGCTCGTGGCATTGTTTGTCGATGCCTTCGTCTTAGTCAACGTCGCAGTATCGATCAGGCGAGAGATGAGCGATCCGACGTATTCGCCCAAAGCTTCAGGCTTCTCTTGTGTGACATAAGCGAGCGTTGTGATAGCTGCTTCCTTGACCATATCCTCGCCTTTCAGATCCAGACTCTGTAGTAGCAGAGGGATGAGTTGGCCGACTTCTTCCACGACGAGGTCGAAAGGCATCCATCGTAGGACTCCACTTAGCGCAATCAAATAGTTCGGCTTGGTCTCCTGACTGGCAGTCTTGAAGGATGAGGCAATGTTCGGAACTAGCTGCGTAAAGGACTTCTGCTTGTGCAGCCCCAAGATGGTGCAGTGGTTTGCCTTGGTCAGGAGATCGTCCGGTTGAAGGAGGGTGCTGAATCCATGTGCGACTATGGTGCCGTACGTAGGATTTGAGAGGAAGGAGAGTAGTTGCGTGTATAGCGTGCTTAGTGACGGACTGTTACGAAGAAGGAGCGCCTTCAGGCAAGCGAAGATGACTCTTATCCGCGACTGGTCGAGAGTGTCAACATCGAAAAGTGAGGTAGGCGGATTTAGTAGAGGGTCTATGCAGGTGCGCAAGAACGCCGCAGGAACGAATTTGTTCAGGACTAGTGAGAGCTGGCGGAGTGAGGCAAGGCGAACCGAGGTAGAGAGGTAGGCTTGCTGAGCAAAGGAGGCCAGTGAGGGGATCAGGAGCTGAATCTCGCACGGTAGCCGAGCGTCCTTACGGAATGAAGCGAGCAGATGAGTAGAGACAATCATGGTTCTCGTACTCTCGGGCGAAGTGTTGGTGTTGAAAGGTGCAAGTTCGGGTTGTGGCGTCCCTCTGAAAAGCGTGTAGAGCTCTGCTGCGATCTGGTTCTGTTGCTCAACCGACCGTGATCGGATGATAATGTTGCATATTCTCCCTACTAGATCCAGTGTAGGCTCGTCGTCAAAAACCTTCGGATGTGATGCGTCCGAACTCGACGTGCGCTGTAATAGTGGAAGAACTATGTCGTTGAAGTATGTTGAAGATTCCGGATCCTGCTCGAGACGAGACGACCCCTTTTTTAGTGCATACAGCATGGCCGATAGCAATGCCACGAGATATGTCGATGAAGCGCCTTGTGTTACAGCTGCGCTGAACTTGTTTTTGAGTCGTAGGATGACGGTATCGAAGATGGCTTCCTCCCCGCCAAGCTTGGCGAAGGCTTCGAGGACAGGAAGATAATCTCTCGACTGATCACTGTCGACGTCTGGCAATTGCGACATGAACGCCGGAAACGCTATATCCTCTACGACTTGGGGCTTCTGGTGTGCAATGTCGACTAGTCCGTTGATGGCAGCTTCTTTGATTTCGCCTTTGCCATAAGGCTCCTCGTGTATTACCACGTTATAGAACAATTTGATAATGTTGCCAACATCATTCTCTTCTAGTAGGCCTCGGGCCTTCGATAAGTGTAGCAATCCGTCAAGACAGACTAGCCGAAAGGAGACCTCATTGGCGGGTGCGGCTTCTAATCCATTCAACATAATTTCCAATGCTTGGGGTTGAAACTGCGATAGGGCGCTTGATGAAGGCTGTTCCCCGGCCGTGCCCAGAGACCGCCAAGTTCCGTAAACATCAATGTTGGCCTGGATCAGTTGAACAAGCACTTCAAGCAATCCTCTCCTCTTTGCCATTGTATCCGCAGTCTGGAATAGCAGAAAGAGGTTGGGCAAAACGCCCGCGAGTAAGATGTTCAGGACTTCTGGGGACACATTTGCGATCTTGTGTAGAATCCTTGCGGCCGCCTGGGATTGCTTCGTCGGGGCGTCTTCAAGATGCTCGTTGCATTCCTTGATGATCGGCCGAAGATATGCATTGAGTGGGCCATTCTCTCCTAGCGATAAAGTTCGCGCGATTGCTGATAGTCCATTGAGAGCTTCCTCTGCTAGGTCCTCTTCCTGCACGTTGAGAATCTCGAACTTTAGGGCATCCCACAGCGTTATCGAATATAGCGCTATCGTCCTCGGGTCGTATTCAGTGACAGCCGACTTTATGGCCTGGAGCACGTCTGTCTTGGTATTTACAGATGTCGAATCCAATTTATCCAACAGGGCCGGAAACGCGTAGGGAGCGAAATCGGGGGTCGAGGCTATGCAGTCCCGTAGGCGATCTTTGAGGTCTTGAGCGGAGATTCCGTAGGGATCGTCCGGTGGAGGTTTAAATGTAATAGGGAAATAGTTGAATACAGCATCGAAGAGTTCCTGAAAAGCCATCAGAAGCTTGCCATTGTGTGCATTTTAAGAGAGCTCACCTGAGCATCAGCGCCAATGCTCCATTCAGTCATTGGCACCCTCAGGATCGAAAAGACGACCATGAGATTCCGCGGGTCCTTCTCGCCCTCGAAGTATGATATGAATTTAGACATGAAGGTGTGGTTGGTATCGTGTGACGTTCGTAATGCTTGTGACTGATTAGCTCGCAATCTCTGTGCCTCAACATTTCCTTCTCATACCATCTCTATATTTTGCCATCAAGGTGTCTACAAGTCGTAAGATGGGGTATCGTTCGCTCTGCTGCTTGTACTGCCGCAAGGGGAAGGTGTTCTCGAGGAGCCTGTGTCGCGCTGAGCACAAGCCAGCGATTTGATGTGTAGAGCCATACGCACGATTCCATGATCTTGGTGACCGTCTCGTTATCCCACTTTCCACGCTCTTCGAGAGCCAGCAGGCCTTTGGCGCATGATCCTAGTCCTTCGCTATCTTCGACTCGGGAGAGGACGAAGTTGGTGAGGAGGTTTCCTGGGCACATATTAGCCTGGAACTTTCATCGCACTGTTTCGAGATGCAGACAAAAGAGGCAATCGCGTTTGGGGACGGATGGGTACGTACTCTGCTGCAGCGACAGCACCTTCTGTGGAACGGCGTCCAGCACCTCGGCGAGGTACGCCATAGCTAAGCAAACATCAGCGCGCCAATTCGAAACCTCTCTCTATACCGCTCACTCTTCGCTCTAACTGCTGCATCCTCGCTGTTGAAATACTCCTGCAGCTCCTGGATCAGCGTCAAAAGCTTCAATTCGCCCTTCTGCAGCCCTGCTCGCCGTTAGCACCTTCCTCGCACAGCTCCCCGCGCAAAACCTGCACTTACGCGTCGCCGACTGCTGGGCCGTGGCCGTCGCATCCTTTTTGTTCCTATCATAGTCCAACAGGTAGCGTTGGATGTCTGACATTTCCACTCATATGTCGCGTTTCCGTCGTCGAAAATGCAGTTCGCGGGGGCGGCCAAGAATAGTTGCGCTGACGCTGCTTATTTCCTATGACGCCAGATAAAGTCCGAGCGCTGATTGGGCGAGCCCGATTTCGGAGGTGGGACACGAAAAAAAGTTATTGGGCCGCGGGGTTGTCGTTCCAGGGTTGCGTGTGATGGGAAGTAAAAATGAGGCAGTGGGATATATTTTGTATATGAGGATCAATTGATGGTTTCGCTGGAGATATAGAGATTTGTGTTTCGACTTTCTCCGCTCACGCCGGTTCTACTTTTGTTTCTCCCTTCAATTCACTATATCCCACTCACGCACCCGACCATGGCCGACGATAAACCGAACTGCAAGGTCGTTCTTGCCAATAACATCGCAAAGTCACTCCTCGAAGAGGTGCACGAGGGACTGAAGAATATTGATCGCAAACCTTTACTCGTCGGATTCCTCTCCAGCAGTGACCCGGCAGCACGCGTCTACGCCGAGTGGACAGGCAAGACGTGCAATGAAAAGTGAGCATATCGAATAGTGACCGTCCTTCATCATTGCTCTAAACTAACACCCCCAGTGGCTTCACCTTCGAGCTCCGCGAGACCGACCGCGAGCTTCTAGAAGACGCCCTCCTCGACGCCAACACCGACCCCGCCGTCGACGGGATAATAGTGTACTACCCCATCTTCGGCTCGCGCCAAGACCAATACCTGCAGCAAATCGTGTCCTTGTCCAAAGACGTCGAGGGCCTCTCGCACCGCTACATCTTCAACATGTATCAGAACATCCGCTTCCTGGACCCGCACAACACCAAGAAGAGCATCCTGCCGTGCACACCGCTAGCGGTGATCAAGATCCTAGAGTACCTGCGGATATATAATACGATCCTGCCGTATGGGAATAGACTGCATGGCAGGACGATCACGGTGATTAATCGGAGTGAGGTTGTGGGGAGGCCGTTGGCGGCGCTGCTTGCGAATGATGGCGCGAGGGTGTATAGTGTGGATGTCAATGATGTTCAGGAGTTTACGAGAGGTGAGGGTCTGCGCAAGCGGAGGCATGAGGTCGTGGAGAAGCCGGGCTGGACGCTGGAGAATTGCTTACCGCTCAGTGATGTCGTTGTTAGTGGCGTGCCTGGCGAGCAGTACAAGGTCCCTGTCAATCTGCTACGGGATGGCGCTGTGTGTATCAACTTCTCGAGTGAGCGCAACTTTAAGCCGGAGGTCAAGGAGAAGGCGAGTATCTATGTTCCGGCGATTGGGAAGGTCACTATCGTGGTACTGTTACGGAACCTGCTGGTACGCATCTTTTCGGCTTGAACTCAATTAGGGTACTTGGACTAACATCAGCGCAGCGCATTGTACAAAACAAAATCGAGGAGGAAGCCGAAGGGCAGAAGACGGTAGAACAAGCGAGCGAGGCGGTACAAACATCTTCCTAAAAGTCGTTCATCATTCCTCTGGCGTTAGGCGCCTCTAATACCCTATAGAGATGGCGTCGTCGCGCTGTGAAAAGTTCAAATTCCATTCCCCTTCAGCCATATTGCTTTCACTCTGCAACATGATTGCAAGAGTTATCAAGCAACGTCAGCATGTATAGTGGGCTGGACGAGAGAACATATATATAGTGCCCGCCTCCGATTCGTAGCTGCTTCTGAACAAAATCCTGGTATACCATACCCACTGGCGCCAAGTATGCCCTTAACGCCATGCACATAAACCCATTCACTTGACTTTTCGTCCCCTTATTCCATACTACTAGCGCGACTCAGGCCGTTATAAACCGTCCCTTCTTCGGCGTCGGAATATCCACACCGCCATCATCCTGATCGTCGCTCACACCATCCGCTTCAACCCCATTCGCACCCCCATTCTCAATATCGTCGTTACGACTCCGTTTCAGACCCTTCATCTTCCTCGTCTGCATAGCGCTCAAATCCTGTTTTCCGACATGTATCTTGCCGACCTTGTCACCCATGATATCCATACCGATGTTCTTCTTCGTCTTAGGCTCTGTGCCCTTGGGCTTCTTCAGCGCCTCCTTCATCATATCTGCATCGGGGAACCTCTCGCGACCGACTGTAAAATCGAGGCGCGGGCCCATTTCTTCGACTTCAACACGAGGCAGCTTCTGCCCGCTGCGCTTCGTCTTGATAAGGTAGAAGCGCAGGTGTATCTTCGGCGCTGCCTGGCCTTCAACTTCCTCTTCCGCGGAAATCGAGACGAGGTATTGCAGGCCCTCGACGTCGATCTCGTTGGTGTCTTGGCCGCGGAACATATCGAGGAGGAGCGATTTGGCGAGGGTGTATTTCGTCTCTGTGGGCGACTCGAAGACGGTGCCGTGGAAGGCTATCATGGGCTTGAGGCCGATGCTGGGCTTCTTGTTCTTGAAGGTTTGCAGCGGCCGGAAGGTCTCGGGGTCGATGTAGAGTTCTAGCATGTCGAGAACGCGGTGGTCGAAGGTTCGCGTGAGGGTCAGGCAGTGGGGACGCTTTTTGGAGTGCAGGGCGAGGATGAGGAGGGAGGTGTCGTTTTTTTGGGAGAAGAATTCCAGCGCTAGAATAGCTTGTATTAGTATGCTTTCATGTTTTGAGATCTCATTCGTACTGAGACGAATTATGACATACATGAGGCATCTTCGAAGGGATGTATATCATTCTTTTTCGAGAATCTTTGGACATGCGGTTGTTTTAGCTGAGCTAAATCTGCGACTGTTGTCTTGAGAAGCTGTGAGGTCCTGTTCCCGGTGACGAAGAGGGTCGTTTTCGTGTTTTCGTGCACTTGAGGCTCCCGCTCCTTCATTGCCCGCTTCGCGCGAGCATTCTTGGGTTTCCTGGTGTCGAATTAGCATGATGAAGACACGTATAATGAGTCCTCGAGGAGACCTACGCCTGCTTCAACATTTCGAGTCGTGAAGTTGCAATGCGAATGCTTCGGGAACTTGTTGTCGATATTTTGGCGAACTTCGAAATTTCGTCGGCAGTCGGCGGAACGAAACGCCGCAATATTTCCCCCAATTCCGCGGTGTCTTGGCGGTGCGACATTCGGCGGGCGGGGCAAAAAGCACGTCAGAGGTCCTCACTAATCAATTTATCAGATCATCGAATCGAGCTGTTTGCTTTTACGTCGCACTCAACTCACCGTTACATCACCCAAACCGCAATCTCTACACCCGAACCACAAGCTCTCTCCATCCCGCTCAATTACCACACGAACGATCCAGACCTCAACCCTCCTGCTCTACCCACGCAACCGCAATCACACCACCGCCCATGGCGACCGTCAAGGACATCCCCGACGAGTCCGCCTTCCAATCCACCCTCTCCTCCCTGCCACCCTCCACCCTCCTCGTCATCTACTTCCACGCACCATGGGCCGCGCCATGCCAGCAAATGTCCACAGTCCTCAACACACTCGCTAGCACCTACCCAACAGACGCACCACTCGCCTTCCTCTCCCTCAACGCCGAAGAGGTGTCAGAAGTGTCAGAGGAATATGACGTGACCGCCGTACCATTCATTGTACTTCAGAAAGACGGAAAGCAATTAGAGACAGTATCCGGGTCCGACGCCGCCAAGGTGCGGGCGGCGGTAGAGCGGTATGCAGGCGCAGGATCTGGAGGCGACACAAAGGCGAACCTACCTCCTGCACAGACGGTCACGAAGCTGCCGGAGTCAAGTACCAACGGCACGAATGGGTCTGCGAAGAGTCTCGCGTCCTATGTACCGGGAGCTGGAGACCAGAAGACAGCACCGCAATTCAGCTCCAACGAGCCGGCGAGCTTCTCGGGCGAGCCTACGAACGAAGAGGAGCTGTTCAAGAGGCTGGGAGAGCTCGTCAAGGCAGCGCCGGTTATGCTGTTCATGAAGGGCACACCGAGCGCGCCACAATGCGGCTTCAGCAGGCAGACGGTCAGCTTACTGCGAGAGAAGGGTGTGAGATACGGCTTCTTCAACATCTTGGCCGATGATGAGGTCAGGCAGGGTCTAAAGACGTTTGCGGATTGGCCGACGTTCCCGCAGTTGTGGGTTGGGGGTGAGCTGGTTGGCGGACTGGATATCGTGAGTTAATTACTATTACACAATGATGATGGTGGGATGGTCGCTAACAGATAGGCAGGTCAAGGAGGAGTTCGAGAACGACGAGGACTTTCTGAAGGAGTACTCGGTGAATGGACAGAAAGGCGGACCGGCGGCTGCATCAGCACAGGCACAGCCGGCGTGAGGTAATCGAGGAGGGCGATCAGGGCGGCCAGATCGCTGCGTGATCTGTATGGGATGATATAGACGGAATACCATTGAAGCATGTCATGAATTAGCTGTATGAAATCGAAGGAGCTGGTTTTTATTGAGCAATATCCTAGGCACCTTCGTCGAACGTCGTTATATGCTGTATAGGCACTTCTATAAAGTATAACGAAGCCCAACAAAGCCTTCTGGGTGGAGGCTGAATAGGTGTTGAGTATTCCTCAATAGAAAATAGCTCCTTCGTACCTGCAGTCCACAGCGGAATTTGATGCTGCGCAGGGCTTCCGAATCCCTGATGACTGACCTCCCACACATCGTTACTAATCTGCTAGTACGAGGAGCGCGTATTTCGAACCCGCCAACAGCCAAGAGGCTTCATCGGCCTTTGTTGACCCTCATATTACGCTCTAAGCGTGGTTTTACAACGTTGGCGCGCGCTTCTTGTATATGACTTCATTAGCACGCGCTCCTCGTATATAAACACATCTCCCCGGCTCTTAACCTAACTCTACATTTCCATCTCGCTGGAAGCTTTCACTAAAAAGGAACCTAAGCAGCAAAACATGTGTTTCCTGCTTGGACTGCCAAATCAAATTGATCGAAGGGTTCAGTCATGTCCGCTCGTCCCTTTGTTCTTCAAAAAGACTGCGATGTCAAGTATGAGATCCTTTCCGTGACCATTATGATCACCAACCACTTATCAGTTGGTTTGTACGAGGATATCGGTCCGTGCTCAGGACTGCAGACTGGGTATATAAATCCACATCTTCCAGTCTATAGACCATCACTTCACTTGTGTCCTAGGCCTACAGGTCTACTAAAAATATCAGACCAGGCGAACATGTGTTTCCGCTTGGAGTGGAGTTCTGCTCCAGAACCTTAACTACACCGCCCTCATGGGATCTCTTCGAGTCTGTATCTGTCTCAATTGGCGGGCGTGAGTGTTTGATGCGATGATGAAAATCACCACTGCTTTCCTCGCCTAGTAGCATGCGATTCTTTTGGATTCTTGAGTGAGGACCCTGCGAAGTTAGTCAGATCTGTTCGTCCCGGAGGGTATATAAATCCACTTTTTGGTATACAGTATTCTGCACTTTGAGTCTCCGAAGCCCTTTGGTTTCTACTAAAAGGGCTGGAAATATGATAAATGCTCGGGACTGGACTGTGTGCATTTTTCAAAGATGCGTTAGCGGGTACTCCATGAGGTCTGGTTCAATCTACATGTGTATATGAGATCTTTTCGAGGATTGATGAGAATTTCGGTGCTTGTCTTCATCGAAAGGTGGGACTTCGTTGGTGGTCCATGCGCAGGATGGAGGAAGGGGGTATGTATATCCCTATGTTAGGTTGTTTCTTCTAACACAGCAGGTGTGTGCCGGTGTCACTAAAACACAATACAGTAAAATGTGATGTTTCTTCGGGGTTCGGACTTCTGTCTCGATAAAAACTTCCCAGAAGGGCATGGCGTGTTCAGAGGCTTTGCTTTGCGCCATACTCTAGTGAATAGCGATTTTGGATGTGATGTGTTTGCGGTAGACGGCATTATCATCATCGTCATCGAATGCGTTCCTGAGACTTTGATCTTTGATTTGCCTAGCGCGGACCCCGAACCCTACAGACGATACGATCTGTTGTCATCTTAGATTGCTCTGACTATATAACACCATCGCCGGTACTAGAGTCCTCTTCACTAGACTCCAAAAGTGCACTGTCTACTAAAAGACTGATAGCAAAACCGATGTACTGGCTTACCCATGCTCTCCCTGGACTTGGCTTCTGTCTTAAAAAATACACCAAGAAGTTGGAATGGCTTCTTCGCCACTCCTGCCTTAAAAATCCTCACGTTGAGCTCCGATGGTACGGACATCTTGCACCGGACTTTCTCATTATACGATTTTGCCTTCTTTTTTTGAAACTTTCTGATTAAGTAATCGACATTTGCCTGCTGCGGTCATCTCTTGGAGGATATATAATCTCCACAAGTCCTATCTCCTGGGTCATACTGATATCTTCGCACTCCAACCGCCAGGGATTCAGTGTGTCTAAAACATGACTGATGTCATTGCATGGTCCGGCTCGGAAAGTACTAAAAAATTCATCTCCTCTTATGCTATGTGACTCCGCCATCAAAGAATCGCCCAACCATGCTGCGAATGTTTGAACCACCCTAAAAAGTGCAGCCAAAGCTGTGTAATGCAGGATCCTGAAGTCGTTGTCGAACTCATTGAACCGACCTCCTTTGCTATTCTCTAAACGCAATTGGTCCACTTAAATGTTCTGGCTTGAGTTGTGGCTGTATAAACGCAATCCTAGATTCCCCATGCCAGATCTAATCTTCTTCACTTACAAGTGGGATGTGTCTTTGCTAAAATCGGCAGCGGACATGCAGCATGTTTCCACTGAGAGTGTAGTCGGTTAGAAAACAAAATTACAGAAAGAGCTATGGTGTCCTGCTATGGTGTCCTGGTGTCCTCTCTCCTGCTGATGTCCGTATCTACTATCTACTTGGGGTATACAAAGGCTAAATACATCCCGGCTATGCTCTTTCTTCAGTTATACTCGAGGTTGCACGTTGTCCAAAACCACATGACGACGTCCCAGGTTTCCGTTGGGACCTTCGTCTCGCAGATCGAAAAACCTCGCTAAACGGGTGCATGGTCAACGGATTTTGCTTCCAATACGAGAAGAGACATCGACATGACCGAGTTCCGGACTGTGGGCAGATGATCATCAAGAAGCAAAGTAGCATCGTTCTCCAACATGCTCTTTGGGCCGACTGTTTTTAGTGTAACATTTTCACCAGCGTTGCCAATAGTAAGTAACTACTACTGTTAGTAAGGACCTCTAATAGTAACTAACTAAGGAGTTGGTAGTTATATACTAAAGCTTATACTACTAAGGACTATACTATTAGTATAGCTTACTAGTAGTTACTAGATCTTACTATAGTAACTAAGTAGTAACTATATAAGTTTAAATTACTTATTTAGTAGATCTTTTTACTTTTTAAAATATAAGATTTATATTTAGTATTTTAAATTACTTTTTACTAGTATTAATTTATTTTAAAAGTACTACTATATAGTAGATAAGCTATTAGTAATAATAGAAGAGATAGGTATTTCTAGAGCTACTAAGTTTAATACTTATTATTACCCTTACTACTATTATATAAAGTCTATATACTTATTAAATAAAATTTAATAGTATAGTATTTAAACTAGTTATACTAGAGCTAGAGGCTTTTAATTATTACTATAGATAATCTATTTTAATCTATAGTTATAGTCTACTTTACTTATAAAAAGTAGTACTTATATTTATAGCTAGTACTAAGTATTATAAAGTAATTAAGAATAATTTTATATAGTAGTAGAAAGTATTTTTACTTTATTTACTACTACTATTAAATAAAATATCTATAAAATAGTACTATATAAAATAAAGTTAAATTACTCTATATAAATAGCTTATTCTTTACTATTTTAGTTAAATATATATTTACTTTAGTATTAACTTTAGTATATTTATAGATAGTAGCTTTAGTAAGTAGTAGAAAATTAATTTCTATAATTATAGTAAGGTTATTATTATTATCTTCTAATTTATATAAAGGGCTAGTATTACTATCTACTATAAATAAAAACTTTTACTTATATTATTACTTATTAATATAGTATTATACTATTTTATAAATAAAGTAATTAGCTTTTTAATACTATTATAGAAAGTATAACTAGTAAGTTTAAAACTAAAGAAGATAGAAATATAAATATAGAATTATTACTATATATACTAGTAAAATAGCTAGCTTAATTATAATTTTATTAAAATAGAACTTTAGCTTTATAAGTCTATATTTAATAGTATTCTTAAAAAACTTATTATTCTCTATTACTTATAATATAACTAGTATATAAGTCGTATAGGCAAGTAAATTATATATCTTATTAGCTTTCGCGATATTTAAAGTAATATATCTTAATAATATAATAAGATAATATACTTTACAAGCGAGTGTCCAACCTAAGCAAGTATCTAAAAGTGCTAAGACCTTACTAAAGTCTACTATTACCTACAGTATAACGCAATATCTTAAGAAATATTTATAGTAGTTCTATACTATTATATATAGTATAGATTTTAGTAGAATCTTAGTAAAGTATTCTACTTACTTATCTATCCAACTCGCTATATAAATATATTACTAGTTTTATATTAAGTCTAAGTAGATATATATACTTTTTTAATATCTATTATTAGCTACTAACCTCTAGGTTATATACCCTTCTTATTAAATATTATTTATTCTAAACTAGTAAGTAGTATTCTAAATCTTAACTTATTAACTTTACTATTACCCTTTTGTTTCTAATAACTCTCTTTTAGAATAGCTAAAAAGTTAGCCTAGTAATCTTTATACGGTAAATTAATCGCTCTATACTCTACTTTACTAATATCCTACTATAATATCTATTAAGGTTAAGGTTAATAGGACTAAGAAGGAGGCCTAGAAGTATTTTTTATAACCGCTAGTAGCTATTAACTAAATAACTATATTAGTAATATCTATATATATTATTTAGTAAAGATATTTAATAGCTCTTCTACTATTTATATTTTCTATAGCTATAATAACTACCTTTTATATAATCTAGACGTTTATACTATAATATATAGCTCTTTATATATATTTACTATTTAGTATACCCTTCTTTTATATCTATTATTACTTAATATTACTTATATATATTTCTAGTATAGATAATAAATTCTAAAAAATTTAACTTTATCTACTCCTCTTTAATATATAGCCTTAGATCTATAATTATATAAGAAGACCTCTAGATAACTCTCTATTTTAATAGCCGCTATATATTCTCTATTAGGTTTAAGTTAGAAAAATTAGCTAGCTAGTCTATTTTATCTATACTATATATATTATAAAGCTACTTAGTATACTTAATAGTATATAGAGAAGTACTATTATCTATTAGAATAGTATAC